>CM076576.1:878073941-878129854 GCA_034641835.2 Pinus albicaulis | reverse complement strand
GTTGATCTACAACTCGGTATCGCCCCACTTCTTAGGTGCATGATCATTCATGGCGCATCCATCATTATCATCCTCATCAGCCTAAGCTGGAGCAGCCTTCGAGTCAAATTATTCCTTGCCCTTCTTCTTCAGAGGGCACTGCGCTGTGAAATGTCCTAGTTCCCCACATCTGAAGCGTCTAACCTTCAAGAGGTCCTTCTTTTTCCTTCTCTGTTGCCCTTGCTATCCCTTAGATGCAAAAGTTGCATCTTCCTCTTCCTCCTTGACTTCGATCCCTTTGACGTTGCTTCCCGCCTTGGTCCACCGTCTGATCTCTTCTTGTCGAAGAGCTGCCCACGTCTCTTCCCAACTTGGAAGAGCCGCCCTGCCCAAAATGCCTTAGACAAAGTTCTCCCAGTCTTCAGTGACTACATTCAGGGTAGTCCTGAGTCCTGACCATAAGTCCAACATCTGGTGTAGCCCTTACGGAAGCTAGTTGATCTCGGATCCCTTGCAATCTAATGAGGAAGGGATCGATCTCTTCTCCCTTCTGCATCTGAAATAATCTCAGTTGGTTCTCAAGCAACATCTTCCGTTGGACGTAAGATCCCTGGTACATAGTTTTCAAGGCCTCCCACATTTCCCTTCTTGTATTCTTCTCAACAATATGTGGGATCACATGATCCTTAACTCCGTCCATGATCATGCGTTTTGCTTTTGTTGATCAGAGAGGATCAACATCAACCGTAACAGCAATCGTGTTCAACGCATGATCCTTGATGCGATGTTCATCCAAAACTGCCAGGATCCTGGCCTTCCAGATGACAAAGTTTGATGCTTTGTCCAACCTGTCCTGATCCCTCAGTCCATTCACTACCATCTTCGTTGAACTAAGTGTCGAACACGTTCCTTTCTCCCTCTTCCGTTGTTGCCCTAACAAAACTCGGATTTGGATTTATTAGCACTAAAAACCCTCTAAGGAACAAGCTCCCTCTGAAATTCGATTTCCTTCACGAAAATCCTTCTGCCAACAAATGTCGAAACACTCCTCTCTGATCTTGCTTTGTTGTTGCTTAGCACTAGATCTAGAATTCTTGGCAAGAAATCGTCAGAGCAACTGCTTCCCTCTACTTTGCTTCAGCCCCACTAGACATTGTTCTGCACCAACAGAATCAGTGCCCCACCAGCAACTCCAGAAAGAAACTGTACTACACTTCTAGCCACGGCAATCCAGACATTTGAGACTCAACAGCGTCTGCGCTGCCTTCTGCAACTACAACGGCGTCTGCGCTGCCTTCTGCAACTACAACGGCGTCTGCGCTGCCTTCTGCAACTACAACGTCACCCTAGCAGGTTGACGCAGGTTCTACGTGAGCCTTCCCAGGTGACTACGTCACCCTTCCTCTTACCTCTCTGGCCTAGGACAACGCTGTCTCTCGAGACAACTGCTTTCCCGTTGTAGACTTTCTTCTGTCCTTTCGTCGATGGCTTCAGTCCTTCTTGATCTGCAATTACTCTGATACCATGTGAAAATTTCTTAATCTTAACATACAGAAATCCTACTGCAATTATCTTATTTGTATTACCTACTTGTTTTCTTCATTTAACAAGTCATTTATAGAATTATTCAGTAAATTCTAATACAAATAAATTGCAACCTACACCAATATACAGATCAAGAACGAAAAAATAAATGAAGAAATCACACAAAGGACACTTATTTTTGGACAATTGTCCCCGGAAAAAACCAATGTGGGAAAACTGATGCAGCAGATCTGAGGGTTTGTATTATTAATCAGCAGTATTCTAAGTACAACTAGGGTGCCAAAATTCGGCTCACCCAACAGAGAAAATCCTCGGCAGACAGATAAATTAGTGAGTTTTACCTCACACTGCAAGTCCTGGCTGATCCAAGATCTGAACTGGCGAAACCACAGCTCCCTCTACATTGCCTCTACGCAGTAGATGCGTAGGCCTACGTGGGGATTGTTCAAATCTGCGTCACCTCCTCTCTGCGCTGTTTTGCCTCTTAGAAAATCGATTTCCAGCACTCCTGGCTCAGAAACCCCGATCTTCAGCTAAATCTCTGACTGTCTCTCGGAGGCTCTGCGCTGCCCGTGGGTGAGGCCTGCGTGGGCCTGTGTCACCCTCTCTGGGGACTACGTCACCTCTCCTAGTGGCTGCGTTGCTTCCTCTATTGTCTCTGTTGCCTTGCTCTGCTATGTACTCTTGGTCCTCCGACCAATAACTGCTTATGCCCCTCGCTGCAACTGAATCACTTAGATCTTATCTTCGTCTGAGCATCGCTCCATCAGAGGAATTCAATCTCTTGATTCACTGTGTGTTCTCCAACTGACCCTCAAGCCTTCCTTTATACTTTTCTTGTTGAAAAATCAACGGTCATGATCTAATCCTTAATCAACGACTAATATTAAATTAGATTTGATCCTCACCACTTAGAAGCTTCTCACACACATGTTTAAATTAATTCACTTTAATTATTTTAATTCCCTAAGTTTTAAAACTGAAACGGGACGCATAAAGAGACCTCATGTATCTGAGAGCTCAGATTCTGATAAGGAAATCCCCTTGCAGGTAGATGGCAATCAAATGGAAATGGTAACAACAACTCCTAATCAAGGTGTTTAGCGGAAGGTGGGGAAAAAGAAGGGCAAAAATGAGAAACTAGGTGATTATTATCACACGTAGTCCAGGCAATCTATGTAATTTTTATATTTTTTAGCTAGTTTTCTTAATGTGCATAAACCATTAGGGTGATATGATCAAATGCTTTTGAGCATCTGCAAAAATGTAATTTGTTCTTTGAATAAAATTGTGATTTTTCTTCATATATATATATATATATATATATTATTGGAAGTAATTAATAATTATCAGTTGCAGAAAATCGTGCTTGTCTATTTAGCACTAGAAAATCCATATAATCTACATTGGGATAGGTGTGAATGTGTGTATATATATTAATTAATGCGACGTATTATTTTCTTTGTTTATATAACTAAATTTTTTTTCATATTTTGTTTTATTTCCCGCTAGGGGTAGCTTGGGCCTCACGGTAAGAATGTTGCCCACCTTAGTTCAAATCATAACTAACCTTGCCTGGTATGGCTTGCAGGTTATCACATCGGACCAAGGGGGTTTTCTTGTCAGCAGTGCTATGTGATCCTTGGCAGTAGCAATGATTGTATGTTCTAGCTACCGACATTCCCCCTAACAAAATAAAATAAAATAAATAAATAGATAGATAAATATAGATTTATAAGCATGGATATTACACATCTCATCCATATTGGGTTGTTGTTCCTTATTTTTCTAAATATTATATTGGGTTGGCTTATGCCAAATGTCACATCAACGCTAGGCACATAAATTACATCTCCTGAATAGTAAACATACTCAACTACTATCTGGGCATAACATAAGATCCCCGTGGACAATAATAGAAACAAAAATTATGAATATTGGTTATGACGATCATTTTTAATAACATTTTCTTACCCAGCTGAAGAATCTTGTCCTCTTAACCATTTGTCAATACAAAAATATTTACCACTGCCATCAACGAAAGCCACCTGAAAATATTTGAAAAGATCAAAGGTAAGTTAATTACATCCTAGATATTTATTAATCAAAACACCTTATATGCATAGAACCTAATTATTAGCATATACCTACAACGCAAGTCATGTAGATACCCATCATATATAAAGTTGTAGTTTGAGGGAGGCACTAAACGTATTTAGTGCAACACAAAAACACATCAACAATGAGTTTCAATGATTTTAGACTTGTGGCTGTCGATTTGATTAAGAGAAAAATATATTAAGCAAATTTTAAAAGGAACTAAAATAAACAGTATGAAGTTTGAACTAACATCAACCATTACTAACCAATTTCATTGGCCTTCAAGTCCCAAGGGAATCAAATTTATTGTAAAGGCCAACAAATAGCACAAACATATACAACACTAACGACAACTTGAGCTTCAAATTACACGCTTTTAGGTTATAACCAGGACCAGATCATAAACAAAAAAGGACATAGAGGTGATGTTACCTCACAAAGTAGCACCTTTAGATTAAAGTTCAAAAGATCAGTACTCGCCTATGGGCAACTAAGAGAGAGGCCAATATCATCACAACAACCCTCTTCACACTTTAAATTGGTTCTTCCCCAACCATTGGGGCTTCCCTAAGGTAGGATTGCTAAAGCTTTAGTCATTAAAGGCTGAAGGTGAAAGAAGAATAGCTTCTGCAAAAGAAGTGTTGTAAGTTGTAACATAGGAAAATAAAAGGTGATGGATAGATTAAGCCTAGTTACCATCCATTGGGTATATAGCATCTATAACGACATGTTTTATGAGCTATATTCTCAAGTAATAAGGCAATGTTATAGCTGGAATGAACAAATTACAGCATTCTTATGTGGCGTTTATGAATGACAAAATTGAAAATCTAAGTTGAAAAGGCCCTAATGAAGGAGAATTTAACAAATGAGCATGAAATTATGTTCTTAACACAGAAGATGTAATTTCAGCAAGCTCTAATTAAGAAAACATAACATTCATTAACACTTTCCAGCAGCAAACATAAAGAATCCTAAAGGAAAATGAATCACAATTAACTCTTCAAGCTAAGTCCTCTAGATAAAGAATAGAGTAACCATATTTGAAAATTATAGCTCGGACAGGAACTTCCACACATGTTCAATCTAAACATACAACTTGCAAGAAGTAATATGAGATATTTTCGTAAAAGGACAAAATAATTTTGAAAAGTAAATTATATTTTGTAATTCACTTTAGTAAAGAAGTCAAAGGCTTATATTTAACAATTGAGTTTAAAATTGTATCTCATCATGACTTAGACTAGGAGAAATCTTAAAATAGATTCTTCACTAAAAATATAAAGACAGAACAAGGTAGAGTCTTTCTCACACACTTGAGCAGTTGAGCAAGTTGAATGATAAAAAGGGAGAGAGAGCGAACGGTAAGGAAAATTGTACAAACTCATCCAGTCATACAAATTTTGTACAAGAGCATCAAACAGCAGTTGTACATCCTGTACAGCAGACAGTTGTTGCTGCTGTTTCTTTCAGTAATTGTACCTCTCAAACAGCTTGTAAAAGCTCAAATTTGGGGTGATTTTGAAAACCATGCAGAGTTGTTTTTTTGAACAGCGTGTGGAGGTTTCCTTGTAAATTTTTCAAAAGAATCAAAAGCTTCATTAAGGAGTAATTACATGTATGTGTGTATGAAATTAATTTAATCATATTTTATTCTTCTGCCATTTAATTTCTAGCTATTTGTGATTGATGTGATTGATGTTATGGTTTAAAATTTAATTTCAGCTTTAATTTAACTCAGCATTCTAATTGTTTGATTGAGATCACGAAGACATTTGTCACCTAGGGCTTGAAATTCTAACATAGTATCAGAGCCTGATCTTTGATTGAGATTCTCAAGCATTTGCTTTAGTAATCTCAAGCACTGGACGAAGGTGGGCTTCCACTCAAAAGGTATCAGAATGCAATCAGGTGCTTATACTCGTTTGTCATTGGTCATTTAGTATGGATTATGGAGTGATCTGGAAGGATTGACTGTAATATTCCCAATTAGCCTTGCTAATTGGAATATTGCATTTTTGCTTTATTTTGCCGCTTTAGCTAGAAATAATAAATAAAGTGAGAAATAAGAGGGGTCACCTCACTTTAGTCACCTCACTTTATAATAAAGTGTTCTTTTCCTAGTAGATTAACGTTATAACTTAGAGAGGGGGCCTTGGGGGTCCACATGAGTATGATGGGGGAGGCATCAGGCTGACCCAAGGTAAACTGCGCAGGTCAAAGGAGAGTTAAGTTTTGGAGGGAGTTTGGCATTATAAAAGGAGAGGTTCTCACCTCATTTGGATTCATTCATGATTTGATATTATTATTGATAGCTAGACTTTTGTCTGCTTCAGCACGCCGGTTGTTTAGTCGGTCTGCAGCACTGTTTAGTGCACGAGTGTCTCCGGTCGGAGATCTCACCCTTAGCCTCGGGGGACTTCGAGTGCCTGCCCTGGTAAGGTTATTTTTGGTTTCACCCTTAGCTTCGGGGGACTTCGAGTGCCCGCCCTAGTAAGGTTTGTTCTGAGTACACTTTTCAGTTTCAGCAGCAAGGTAGCAGCAGTTTCTGGTGCAGATCTGGGAAGAGAAGAAGCCCTCTTGTGGCTGCGCAGTTCAGGAGAGGAAGGACGCTGTTTCTGCAGGAGGGAGGACGCTGATCAGGCCGGGAGAGTGAGGACGTTGTTCCAGGGAGGACGCAGTCCAGATCTGAGCAGGGAAAACGCTGTCCAAGAGGAGGAAGGACGCAGTTCAGCTTGAGGAGTGAGGACGCTGTCCAATCTTGAGGGGAAGGACGCAGATCTGAAGGCCGTTGATAGATCCAGTCTTGGAGAGGGTAGATCTGAGCAGATATTTGCAGATCCAGTCTTGTATGTTGCAGATCTGAAGGTATAGCACTAGATCCAGCTTGGGAGATTACAGATCTGAGGAGATATTGGCAGATCTAGCCTAGATCTGAAGGGATAACATCAGATCCAGCCTTGGAGGCTGCAGATCTGAAGACATATTGTCAGATCCAGCATAGATCTGGAGGTTTGGTAGCAGATCTGATCTAGGAGGACGCTGATCAGGAGGGATAGGACACAGATCTGATTGGAGGCTTCAGATCCAGCAGATCTGAGCATTCAGGAGGCAGATCCACAGGTAGGACGCAGATCTGGGGAGCAGGCTTATGTGAGAGGGCTCAACAGCGTTTTTCTAGCCTTCAGTAGCTGATCTATCTGTCTGGAGTTTTGGTGCCTAGTGCTTCATCTGTTTCTGCGCTGTCACTAGCAGAGACAGCGTTTTTCAGGAGTGAGGGTTTTTAGAGTTGAGATCAGCAGTTTTCCAGTCTTCAGCCTTCAGAGCAGCTAGGACGCTGTCCTTGTTGCATCCATTATTCTGTCTGAGAGGGTTTCCACTTGCCTAGGGCAAGGATAGGTGCACTTATTCTGATTTTCTTATACTCCTCTCTATGTACTTTCAGATTAATAAAATGGCTCAGTTTTCTGGAATTCTATGTGTCATTATTCAGTGATCTGGTTCATCATTGTATTTTCTTTATCTGTCTGGCATATTTCTGTTTATTACTGGTTATTCCCCATTGGGGATATTACAGTGGTATCAGAGCATAGATCTGGCTCAGCCTGTGGTGCTAGCAGTCTATGACGTCCAGGGATAACCCCTACAAGAGTCTCTTCGGGGGAAGTGATTCTGATTCAGAGACAGAACAGCGGAATCCAATGGAGGATATCATTATGAAGTTGACGGAGAAGGTGGATACATTCATGCAGGATGTAAGCAAGAAATTTGCTTACATCGAGGGAACACAGAGAGAACCCCCTAGGGTTTTCCAGGTAGGGGAAGGATCGGGCGTGTCTAGCTACATACCAGACGCTATTCCCATTGTGACAGCGCAGAAGGTCGATTCCGCACCCACGCGACCCACTATGCCTACCTTTCCGGTAGAGGAAGAGGAACCAACTGCACCAAGAGATGGGGGTCCAGCTCAACATGCGGCTATGTTTGCAGATTGGCGGAGCATGGGACAGGCATTCATGGATGCTTTCCCTTTTGATCGCTATATCCAGTTCCGATGTGGCGGCAAGTCTTATGATCGGGAGCGAAACAAGGGACGTGGCTCCCACCGGGATAGTCATCGTGCAGCAAGCAAATTTCATTTGCCGATGTTTGATGGTTCACAGAAGACTACGGCCAAGTCTTGGGTGGAGAAACTAGACCTCTATTTTCAGCTTAACCAGATGCCAGAGAGGGAGGCCATTAAGATGGCTGCATTACATCTAGAGGGTGAGGCCCAGGACTGGTGGTTTCATGGGTTGACAACACTGGGACATTCCGCAGTGACGACATATGCTGAGTTCACCAGGAGAGTGGTGGAACGTTTTGACAGGAAGGACCCAGAGCAGCCTTTCTTCGAGCTGACCAAGCTCAGACAGACGGGGAGTGCAGAGGCATACATCTCAGATTTCTTGAGGGTTTCAGTGATGGTACCTGAGTTATCGACAGCTCGGATGGTCCTTATGTTTGTGGAGGGGCTGTCAGAGCCACTTCGTGGCCTAGTCCGGTCAAACAAACCGGCTACACTACAGGATGCTGTCAGTAGGGCCCGTGACCTACAAGATGTCTTGCCTAGGACTCGGCCACCTTATCCCCAGAGACAGGCTTTCCGGCCTAAGGGTAAGGACACGAGGGTTCCGCCTCCCAAGGCGAATCCAGGACGAGGACAGTATGATGATGAGGCCAGGAGAGAGCTGAGACGAAAGCGATTATGCTTCACCTGCCAGGAGCCGTGGGCACCGGGACACAAGTGTACGGCAGGGAAGGCACATTTCATAGAGGTCTTCTCCGAGAGCAGCGGAGAAGAGGATGAGGGGGATGATGAGGAGACAGGAGGATGTTATGCAGCGCAGAGTACCTTACCATCTCCACCACCCGATGCAGGTGGGGCCTCATTCGCGCCTACTGGGGGAGCTCTAGCAGCGTTACGAGGAGTCCCCAAGTATCTGACATTGCGCGTGCGTGGGACAGTGCGCGGACAGAGAGTCTCGGTCTTAGTCGACAGTGGGGCTACCCACAACTTCATTGATGCCCAGATGGTTGCACGGAGAGGCATACCGACAGAGGGCTTTGATGGGTTTTCCGTTTTGGTTCCAGGAGATCAGACCATGGCTTGTGCTCGATATGTACCATAGTTATCAGTGACGATGGGCACCTATACATTGACCGATCACTTCTTTGTGGTGGACATTCCGGACACCAACATGATATTGGGAGTTCAGTGGCTTATTACTCTGGGAAAAGTCACAACAGATTGGAAGGCCTTGGAGATGGAGTGGGATGATCCCAAGACGGGGAAGCATGAGAAGATCCGAGGGCAGAACACATACCCACCCCAGACAGTATCGGCACACAGCATGGAGGCGACATTCCGCAGGGGAGATATAGAGTGGGCAGTCGAGTTGCGGGCTTCAGAGGTAGTAGATACAGGACGGACGGTACACCCTGATCTACAGACTCTTCTCGACAGATATGCGGTAGTTTTTGGAGATATTCCGCCAGGACAGCCACCGGATCGAGGGTTTGAGCACACGATCGAGTTGGAGCAGGGGATACAGGCGGTAATCACCACACCGTATAGGCATCCCAAAGCCTATCGGGATGAGATAGAACGGGCCATTCGGGAGCTGCTGGCCCTTGGGCACATTCGACCCAGCACCAGTCCTTTCGCTTCTTCAGTAGTGCTGGTGAAGAAGAAGGACGGCACATTACGCATGTGCATTGATTACAGGGCTTTGAATAAAAAGACCCTGAAGAACAGGTACCCCATTCCCAGGATCGATGAGTTGATGGATGAGTTGAGAGGAGCACGGTTCTTCTCAAAGATTGATTTGAGGTCCGAGTACCATCAGATACGCATGAGGGAACAGGACATTCCCAAGACTGCTTTCAGGTGTCACTATGGGCACTTTGAGTTTCTGGTCATGCCGTTTGGGCTGACCAATGCACCTGCTACTTTCCAGTCTTGTATGAACCATATTTTTCGGGGTCATCTGAGGAAGTTCGTGCTGGTTTTCTTTGATGATATCCTTATATACAGCAGGACCTGGGAGGAGCACCTCCAACACATTGAGACGGTCTTGCATATTCTGGAGGAGCAGCAATTCTTTGCCAAGCTCTCCAAGTGTGAGTTTGGATTGACAGAGATGTTGTATCTGGGACACATCATAGGAGTGGACGGAGTGAGAGTCCACGAGGAGAAGATCCGAGCTATCGAGAATTGGCGGAGCACGGAATGTGTGAGAGCGAGAGGTTCATTGGTATACGTACTTACTACGGAAGTTGGTCAAGGGCTTCTCCTGACTATGTACCCCTCACGGGCGCAGCGAGAGGGGGCATTCGATTGGTCGGGATCTGCGCGCGGCGAAGCTTTCCCGATAAGCTCAAGGAGGTGATGAGTAGTTACCCGTGTTGGCATTGCCGATTTCCTCGGACCTTTGTCTAGAGTGCGATGCATCGAGAAGGGATTGGAGACGGTTTGATGCGGGAGGGTCATCCGATTGGTTCGAGCCAGGAAGCTCCTTCCACATGAGCTTTATCCATCTATGACAAGGGAGATGTTGGCCATCATGCATGCATTGGCCAAATTCCGGCAGTACTTGGTAGGCGGCAGATTTAGAGTCAGGACAGATCATAACAGCCTGAAGTACTTTCTGGAGCAGAAGCAGTTACAGGAGAGACAGCAGAAGTGGATCAGCAAGATCCAGGCTTACGACTTTGACATAGAGTATGTCAAAGGGAAGAATAACGTGGTAGCAGATGCCCTTTCCCGTAGACCGGCCACGTTATCACTCATGAGCTTGGACGCTGACTGGAAGGCTCGACTACTGGTTGAGTACTCCAAAGATAAATTTGCATGCGAAGTGCTGGATGGACAGATAGCAGATAGCAGATACAGGGTGGCTGATGAGGTCATCTATTACAGGGATAGGATCTTCTTGACTGAGGGGTCTCAGCTCAAGGAGAAGATACTCCATGCTTCTCATGATTCACCATTGGCGGGCCATCAGGGGTTTACCAAGATGTACAGGGCCATTCGGGAGAGATTTGCATGGAAAGGCCTCAAGGAGGACGTACTCCAGCATGTTCGGGAGTGTGAGGTTTGCCAGCGAAACAAAGGTGAGATGAGCCATCCCGCGGGGTTGTTGCAGCCGCTTCCCATTCCAGAGGGGAAGTGGGAGAGTGTTTTGATGGACTTCATCACGGGGTTGCCCACGGTGCAGGGCAAGGACTGCATCTTCGTAGTAGTCGACCGGCTAACGAAGTATGCTCATTTCTTCGCCATTTCGGCGCATTATACAGCGGCACAGGTGGCAGAGCTGTTTTTCCGAGAGATTTTCAGATTACATGGTCTACCCAAGACCATCGTTAGTGACAGGGACAGCCGTTTTATGGGTGGTTTTTGGCAGGAGCTCTTTCGACTAGTGGGGACGGAGTTGACACCGAGCACTAGTTATCATCCCCAGACGGACGGGCAGACAGAGATAGTTAACAAGTGGCTGGAGGGCTACTTGCGTAACTACGTCAGTGGGCAGCAGAGAGCATGGTCGAAATGGCTACATCTGGGCGAGTACTGCTACAACACAACCCACCACATGTCCATTGGCATGACACCTTTTTATGCGTTGTATGGATACCATTCCCTATCTTTTGTGGACGTGATGTTTGGTGTTAGCAGGGCTCTGCGAGCCAAATTATGGATCCAAGAGAGCCAAGACATCCTCCGGGCTCTCAAGGACAACATAGCCACAGCACAAAATC
Source organism: Pinus albicaulis (assembly GCA_034641835.2). Lineage (NCBI taxonomy): Eukaryota > Viridiplantae > Streptophyta > Pinopsida > Pinales > Pinaceae > Pinus > Pinus albicaulis. The sequence continues at coordinate 878,118,433 of CM076576.1, read as the reverse complement.
AGCAGAAATTGTATGCTGATAAAGGTCGGGTGGAGAGACACTTTGAGGTAGGGGACCTGGTCTACCTACGGTTACAGCCATACCGACAGTCTTCACTCAAACAGAAGGGGGCAGAGAAGCTTAAGCCTCGCTTTTATGGACCGTACAGGGTGATACGTAGGATCGGGCAGGTTGCATATGAGTTAGAGCTGCCCCAAGGCAGCCGGATTCATAACATCTTCCATGTATCATGCCTGAAGAAGGCATTGGGCCAGCACGTGACAGTCACCGGGGAGCTACCACCGACAGATGATGAGGGGCACTTGGTATTACAGCCGGAGGCCATTATTGACACCAGGGAGAGACAGCTGCGGAGCAGGAAGATCAGAGAGTTCTTGGTGAGATGGAAGAATCTGCCGGATGAGGATGCCACTTGGGAGGATGAGAAGATCTTACAGCACCCATCACTTCAGTTGCTTGAGGAGAAGCAACGTTTTGCCGGGGGAGACTGTAATATTCCCAATTAGCCCTGCTAATTGGAATATTGCATTTTTGCTTTATTTTGCCGCTTTAGCTAGAAATAATAAATAAAGTGAGAAATAAGAGGGGTCACCTCACTTTAGTCACCTCACTTTATAATAAAGTGTTCTTTCCTAGTAGATTGACGTTATAACTTAGAGAGGGGGCCTTGGGGGTCCACATGAGTATGATGGGGGAGGCATCAGGCTGACCCAAGGTAAACTGCGCAGGTCAAAGGAGAGTTAAGTTTTGGAGGGAGTTTGGCATTATAAAAGGAGAGGTTCTCACCTCACTTGGATCATTCATGATTTGATATTATTATTGATAGCTGGACCCATGCCTTGACCACGCGTTGTTTGGTGATGCCAACGACCTTTGTTTAGTGCAGTGTCTCCGGTCGGAATCTCGCCCTTAGCCCCGGGGGACTTCGAGTGCACATACTTAGTAAGGTTATTTACAAGTTTCACTTAGCTTCGAGAGGACTCGAGTGCATAAGCCTAGTTTAGTTTTGGTTAGAGTACACTATGTGTTTCGGCGGCAAGTTAGCAATGAGTTTAGATGCCAAAGATCTGGGGAAGAGGAAGAAGCCCTCTTGTGGGCTGTGATTCGAGAAGGGAAGAATGACCCATTCTGAGAGAGGACGAGTCGAGGCGGGAGAGTGAGGGCATGACATTCCGAGAGGAGCCCCGCCGATCCACGTCTGACGAAGCAGCCCCATCGAAGGAGGAAGGAGCATGATTGACAAGGTGTGAGAGCCATTTGTCCGTCTTGAGAAGAGACGCGGAGTCTGAAGGCCATTGATAGATCCAGCCTTGGAGAGGGTAAATCTGAGCAGATATTTGCAGATCTAGTTTTGTATGTTGCAGATCTGAAGGTATAGCACTAGATCCAGCTTGGGAGATTGCAGATCTGAGGAGATATTGGCAGATCTAGCCTAGATTTGGAGAGATAACATCAGATCCAGCCTTGGAGGCTGCAGATCTGAAGACATATTGTCAGATCCAGCATAGATCTGAAGGCTTGGTGGCAGATCTGATCTAGGAGGACGCAGATCAGGAGGGATAGGACGCAGATCTGATTTGAGGCTTCAGATCCAGCAGATCTGAGCATTCAGGAGGCAGATCCACCAGGTAGGACGCTGATCTGGGGAGCAGGCTTATGTGAGAGGGCTCAACAGCGTTTTTCTAGCCTTCAGTAGCTGATCTATCTGTCTGGAGTTTTTGGTGCCTAGTGCTTCATCTGTTTCTGCGCTGTCACTAGCAGAGACAGCGTTTTTCATTGGAGAGGGTTTTGGAGTTGAGATCAGCTGTTTTCCAGTCTTCAGCCTTCAGAGCAGCTAGGACGCTGTCCTTGTTGCAGCCATTATTCTGTCTGAGAGGGTTTCCACTTGCCTAGGGCAAGGATAGGTGCACTTATTCTGATTTTCTTGTACTCCTCTCTATGTACTTTCAGATTAATAAAATGGCTCAGTTTTCTGGAATTCTATGTGTCATTATTCAGTGATCTGGTTCAGCATTGTATTTTCTTTATCTGTCTGGCATATTTCTGTTTATTACTGGTTATTTCCCTTTGGGGATATTACATTGACAAACCTTGACCGTGATCTTGTTCTCCAAACTTACTTGGGGGGTAAATCTTTGATCCTAGTCCAATGGGACCTCCCTTAAGGACCTTTCGGTTGTAGGTGGAGCACTACCTCAAAAGCCATGATTGAGATAGCGTGGTTACATCTTCCCCATACCATACTTAACACTTTCTATCTATTAGTTTTTGTAGCATCGGATGTGTTCTAGCCACAAAATTTGGTGGAGAGACTAGAATACATGAGATCTCCAAAACTAAGAAATCATTTCTGGAAATTCCACCTAGAGATGGCTTAATTAGATTATTAGCTGATTTTAAAATATTTCCTAAGTTTAAACTTAGGGAATATGGTTAATTTAATTAATTAATTCAAGGTGTGAATGTTCTAGAGACTCACATGGATCGATTTCAAGTTAATCCTAGCCATCGATTAAGATGTAATCTTGGTCATTGAAGTCTCAAAAAAGGATTATAAGAAGTCAATGGGGCAAAGAGAAATCACTTAAGCAATTCAATTTTACTGGGAAATCGATTTCTAGAGTAGCAGTTGTTTGTTGCCGGAGAGAGATTCAGTGAGATCGAAGCAGTGAGAGAGGGACACATACAGTGAAGTCGGAGGAGGCATTCCAGTTCCAGTTAGGGCATTTGCAGAGAGCCAGAAGCGCCACAGAGAGGTCGATGCAAAGGCAGCACAGTAGCCTCTAGAGGCAATTCCGTATTTGTTGGGAAGAGGTTCTAGAGGCCAGGAGAGTCATTTTCCCAGACAGCAGTTGCCCAGACGGCTTGAGGAGAAGCAGTTCCGAGCTGGGTGACGTAGTGATTGCGCAGAGGCAATTTGGACGCCTCAATTTTGAGTTGAGGTCGGCGCTCGGATTTGCTTGTGGAGTGAGAAAATTGCTCACTAGATTTTTCTTGCCAGTTTTCTCAGTAGGATTGCCAGTTTGGGCATCCAGTTGTACTAAGATTATTTCATTGTTGCATAATATTAAAACCCTCAACTGTTGCACCAATTTTCCCAAGTTGGGTTTTTCCACGGACTTTCGTCCAAAAATAATTGTGTTATTTTATGTGTGCTAGCATTTCTTCCAACATTTATTTCTCCCGCAGTTTTTATTTGTGAAGGTTGCAGTGTATTTATTTCAATATTTTTCGTAGGAAACAACAGATAAATTGTTAAATAGAATTAACAATTAGGAGAAATAATATCAGTTGCTGCAATAGGATTTGGGTCACCGAATTTCATAATTTGGAGGTCCCCAGCTCAGTTATGTCCATGTAATCTTATATCTATATAATAAAATAAAAGTGAGATTTCTACTATTCTCATGTGTATTTTTGAGTTGTCGCATTTAATTGAAAATGTGCTGGGATGTTTAATAAGATTTTTCATTAATATTTTCAGCAAAATAAATGTTGAAATATTTTATGAGTATTTTTAGAGAAATATTCCGAAAGGGATATTACTGTGGTATCATGTAATATTCCAAAATTTGCATTCGGCAATTTGGAATATTGAATTTTGCCATTGTCACTTAGGAGATGAATAAAAGGGTGAGGAGACCCATGCATTATAGAAATAAGGATAAAATCCCTCATGTTGTGTAAGGGGATCATAATGCCAGCTGGATTTTACACTCTCATGTGTGAACAGGGATATTTTGCATGTGGACAAGGCCAAATTTGACCAAGTCAACAGCATAAATGTAGGAGGAGTGGATCAGCAAATAAAAGAGCTCAATGTGAATGTGGTTCAGCATATATAGCTACATGTGAGCTGAATTGAAGACCCTTAGGTGTGAAAGGGGCTGAAGCAAGTTGAAGTGGTCAACTTTGACCAAATCAAATAGCACAGTTTAGAGGAGTGTTCTAATGAAGGCACAACGCAGTTTTGGAGGGAGATTGTTTGTGTGGAGGTGGAAACCCTATTGAGTGGGACTCAAGGTGAGAAGGCTCACTTAGTTTATAAGGAAGAGGATGGCAACCATTTGGAGGTTAGCTTATGTATTACATTTTCTTGTCTGCTTAGACTTTTGCTCTCTTAGCTGTTTAGCTAAGATTGTCGGTGTTGCTTAGCACTAAGGGATTCTTGTTCAGGAATTCCTTCTCTTCCCTTTGAGTAGCTCTTAGGAGAGATCTGATCCATCATTCCTCATATCCGGCATTGGTGCCAAGCTTCAGTCTACAGTTTCAGCACAGTTTCTGCAGGAGGTTGAGCTGAGTTGCAAGGTGTTGATGGGGAGGGTTGAGAAACCCACTGTCTGGGTTGATTTTGCAGAAGAGGGAGGTTCCCTTCTTGTGGGAGATCAGTTTGGAGAGTTCTTGGGATGATATCAAATCATTGGCAGCAGGCCAACTCATTTTCATCACCTACAGCATTATTCCACTCAAGAATTGCGTTATTTCTGCAAGGCAGTTTTAGCAGTGACTCTTGTGGCTCTTTCAGGGAGTTTTCTTGTGATTGCAGGATGAGTTCTTCCATAGGGGAAGACTTTTGTTCAGATTTGCATTAGATCTTCATTCTTACAGCCTTGTACACTCATGTGCTTCAGTTTGCAGTGATTATTCAGTCATACTGCTGAGAATCACCATTTGTATTCAGAGTGAATTCCTAGAAACCCTTCCGGGTTCTCTAGTTTTTGTATAAAGGAGACTAGATCTCAAATTTCTGAGCATATTGTTTAATAAAATATCAGATCTATGTGTCTCTGTCATTTATGTTCATAAACCCTCTCTTATACCGTGCAGTCACTTTTATGGAGAAATTCATATGTTGCAGTGTTTGGGGTTTTAGCCTTTTTAAGCAATCCTAGGTGTGGGAGGTTTGTTTAACCCACCTAGTTTGATTTGTTTCAGCTCAATTCTTGGATTTAGGTTGTGTATTGACTGATCTATAGGATCCAAGGGTTAATTTCGTTATTTTATAGCATATGTTGCTGGGAATGAGTTTTTAGTGCATGCTTGCTAAGCTGTCCTGATTTTGGGATATTATAGTGGTATCAGAGCCAAGGTCTCGAGGTTGAGACTCGCGGAGCGTGGTGGGTTGTAATGTCCTATGTGCGGGTAGGGCCCGCAGCCACGTGTTTGTGGTTTGCGTAATGAGGGGTATTACCCAAGGGTCCCCGCCCTCAGATGCTTTGGTGGGCCGACCCCCACCCTTAACACCCTGGGATGGCCTCCTCACTAATAGGCCGGTCTTTTGGTGTAGTGGTTGGGCCTTAGACGCTGTAATGTCCCGTGTGCGGGTAGAGCCCACAGCCACATGTCTGGGGTTTGCATAATGAGGGGTATTGCGCAAGGGTCCCCACCCTCAGATGCTCCGGTGGGCCGACCCCCACCCTTAACACCTTAGGATGGCACCCTCACTAATAGGCCGGTCTTTTGGTGTAGTGGTTGGGCTACAGTTGTATCAGAGCAAGATCTTTGGCTCAGCCTGTGGGCTTCAAGCCAAATGCTATAAAAGAAAGAGCAAGGCCAGAATGATGAAGAGGATGAGCTTACTCTCATCACTTTTAAGATCCAGTAAGAACCTCTCCGAGGAGGTTGAACAAGAAGAAGAGAAAAGGAGCAGTGAAATTCCTAGAGAGTTTCAAAGACAGGAAGAGCCATGCACTTCCTATGATCAAAAGGAGAGACCAGTGTTGCAGAGAGCTCCAGAGCATTGGGACATATCCTTTCCCTTTGAGAGGAAGGACAAATTGTCGAAAGATGGAGGACACTTAGATCACATGGTTCTAAGTGAATACCTTGTTGGGTACAAATCCCAACCTAGAGCCTTCAAGGAGACTCTAGCTTTTCCTCAGTTCATTCATTTGGAGGAAGAAAGAAGACCTTGTGACCAAGGAAGCATCAAGGGCAATAGGTTTCTATTGTCTACTTATGATGGGTCTTCTGCAGCAAGGGTTTGGGCAAGGAGACTTGATGCATTCTTCCTACTACATCCGGTGGTAGAGGATGAGGCTGTAGAGATTTCAGCGCTACACCTAGAGGGTGAAGCAAAGATTTGGTGGTTCAACCATTTGAGCCATGCAAGAGTGGTTACTTTTGTTGAATTTACTCAAAGGTTTATCGAAGACTTTGGTGAAGGAAAATCTGAAGAGAAGAAGCCCTCACCACTAGTGGAGGGGACTTGTACCAGCGCTGTCACAGTTATGGGGGATCAGCCCTCAACATCTTCAGTTGGAGGAGCCAACCTATTGGGGGGAGAAGCCCTTACAGCCATGCAAGATACTTCCAAAGTTCATCAAGGTATGCCTAACTTTTCATCTCCTATTGTTTCAGCAAATCATATGGAGGATTGTGTACCATTGCACACTGCTCATTTGGGACAGCATGATTGCACTGCGCTGTGCAACCTTGGTTTGATCAAGGAAAGGCTGAGACATCATCCTAATGGGCCACTAATGGGCTGCACACCACATGTGAGGGTGGGGTGTGAATTCTTGGAGGATGGGATGAGCTTTGTCCCAAACAAGTTCATGCAAAACCATATAGTCATCTTTGAGTTGGGGCATGAGCCAACCAAAACACCATGGAGGAGAGTTACAGCGCTGTCAAGAGGCAGCAGTGAGGAGGCTTTGCCTTCAGCCCACTTGGATCCTTATGGATTCAAGATGATCATTGGTGTGAGATCCTTTCTAGGAGATCTCCAAGGAGTTGCATTTCAGCATCCCCTGGAATGCAAGAAGGAAGGTCTGATTTGGGAGGAGGGTAGTCTTCTTTGGAAGGGTACCAAGGCTGATCATGATGGGAGGCACTCACATCGGGAGGAATGGGAGTGGATAGAGAGCAAGAAGCTGGTAGGCTACTTGCAATCATATGACACCGGGCAACAGGAGGCTTGGTTGCGTTGGCTGCTTTTGAAAGAGTTTGGCCACCATGGGACATATCCTTTTTCCAAGGGTATGAGGATGGAAGGAACTTGGCAGGGTACTTGCATCATGGAGCAGCAAGGAGTGTGGATGCATTATGATGAGGTGATCATTGTGTTTTCACCATATGATTTGTGTGATGGAGGTATGAGGTGGTGTTAAAATTGGACAACTAGGTCCAAACTCCGGGTTGTGCTGCTCAAATGACGATCCCAATATTTTTATTGGATTCCTCTTTCGAAGAGGTGTAAGATTGATCTAAAGATCATCTTGATCGGATGAGCAGAACATGTACTTTGAATTTATTCCACTTATGTGCTAGGTCGGCCTAGAATAAAATATAGACTTAAATGTCTTAAAGGACGTGTCACACACCCCCAAAGATTCCTATATATTGGAGAGACTTAAGAGTTCATTTGACACACATTGTTGTGGAGGAATTCTCTCTCTCCGGATAGCGTTGGAGCTGTGATATATATGGACTGTTCTTTGTTTGGGTTGTTCTGGGTTATGTGTGACACGATTGGCCAAATGACCTATTGGAGACTTTGCCGGTAGAAGCATCCTGCTAATCGCCATAACGCCACCATTTATTATCTCTGTTTTGGCTTGTCTTCTATCGATCTATTAGTATGTTCTATCTTCTTCAGTATTGTGCCCTAATCTAAAATGGCATAGAACATATGCCGAAATTAACAGGTGGCAACAAATACTTTTGTTGCTTTGGAGGATTGAGAGAGAGAAAGGGCAGGTTTGCTCTCCCATTTTGCATGATGTTGCAGGAGGAGGAGATGGAAACATTATGGGAGGAGTGTTTGACATTGAACATGTCAGAGAATGGAGTTTTAAGTTGGCAGGAGCCTATTTGCATAGGCCAACAGTGCTGTCACTGTGGAGCAGGGACTTGTTGATGGAGTGTTCCCAGGATCACTTCACATTTGATGCACTTGGTGGACATGAAGGAGGTGAGATTGATAGAGTAGTGGAGGGAGGGATTCATCTATTGTTGTAGTATGTTCTTCTTGACTTGGACTTCCAAGCATGAGGAGGGGGATCTTCATGCAGCATATGGGTTATTCCTCTTCATAGGAGTATGTCATACCACTATAGAGAGCTCATTTATGGATCATGTCACCATCTTACTTTCATTACATGGTAAGAATTCTGTTTTTGCATTTATTGATTGTTCAACACAATATTTGCATGCTCTTACCATTTCTTTGCAGTGCATTGCTCTACATAGGGGCAAGTTTTTCTTTAGGCTCCATAGACCATTTTTGGCCAGCTACTGTGATGGAGATAGCCATCTACTATATGATCTGGGACAAGTGTTTGGTTACTCCTTATATGCTCAGTTGATACATTCAGCCATCTACTATTTACTAGTGGATGTGATGACTTACATAACAAGCCATTTATCAAGAAACAACTTGCCAGGCTATTTTCTGAAGCTGCAGTGGGGAAGACTGCGTTGTGACCACTTGGGAGACTGTTGGTACCTTCCAGCACCCCATGAAACCTTCAATCTTTCTTTCATTTCGATGTTGATCATAAGCCCATTTGCTGATGTTGTTCTTGTCTTTATGGGGAGCATGATTGGGGGAGGGACACATTGGGTGGATGTGTTCTTGGGGGAGGAACATCCCCACACTTTTTGCATTACATGTTCTGAGGGGAGCATGGGAAGAGACATGGCCACTACAGCAAAATTGTTTCTTTATGATGAGGGCCATGAGATGGATGGGATGCCATATAGTGGTGATTTCTTATCCATCATGTATGAGATGGTTTGGACCAGCTTGATTCACAACGCTGAGAAAGGGATCTTTGGAGATCTAGTTTCCTTCTTGCCATTTGAGAGCAACATTATTGCAGCCCAAGGTCAACAAATTCTCTGCACTTATCTTAAGTGGAGGGGAGGACAGCGTGGGGTAGGCCACTTTGTCTACCATGTTCAGAATTTCAGCCCACCTACTTTGCAGGAGCTCAAGGTGGAGGAGGATTTCCAGGAGTTGCCATGTTGGGAGGCAACTCATTTTGTATGGATGATAGCTTGGGGATGGGAGATTCACATGGGGATGGTAGATCCCGATATATATCAGACCACATGCCTCAAGAAGGCCTTTAGACCACCCATTGTTGCCTCCATTGATATCTTACTGTCACATAATGATAGCTATTTGGGGTGTACACCAAAAGCTAGCTTGTTTACTTCGGAGGGGCAACTTGGAGATATATTGATGATGCAGCACCTTGATCCTTGGATGATTTTATCCTATGAGGTTGCTACAAGGGAGAAGGGGATGCTCTTCAGTCCTATCCTTGCAGTTGCTTGAGGACAAGCAACATTTGGGAGGGGAGGACTGTAATATTCCAAAATTTGCATGCAGCAATTTGGAATATTGAATTTTGCCATTGTCACTTAGGAGATGAATAAAAGGGTGAGGAGACCCATGCATTACAGAAATAAGGATAAAATCCCTCATGTTGTGTAAGGGGATCATAATGCCAGTTGGATTTTACACTCTCATATGTGAACAGGGATATTTTGCATGTGGACAAGGCCAAGTTTGACCAAGTCAACAGCGTAAATGTAGAAGGAGTGGATCAGCAAATAAAAGAGCTCAATGTGAATGTGGTTCAACATAGATAGCTACATGTGAGCTGGATTGAAGACCCTTAGGTGTGAAAGGAGCTGAAGCAAGTTGAAGTGGTCAACTTTGACCAAATCAAACAACACAGTTTAGGAGTGGCTCTAATGAAGGCACAACGCAGTTTTGGAGGGAGATTGTTTGTGTGGAGGTGGAAACCCTATTGAGTGGGACCCAAGGTGAGAAGGCTCACTTAGTTTATAAGGAAGAGGATGGCAGCCATTTGGAGGTTAGCTTATGTATTACATTTTCATGTCTTCTTAGACTTTTGCTCTCTTAGCTGTTTAGCTGAGATTGCCAGTGTTGCTTAGCACTAAGGGATTCTTGTTCAGGAATTCCTTCTCTTCCCTTTGAGTAGCTCTTGGGAGAGATCTGATCCATCATTCCTCATATCTGGCATTGGTGCCAAGCTTCAGTCTACAGTTTCAGCGCAGTTTCTGCAAGAGGTTGAGCTGAGTTGCAGGGTGTTGATGGGGAGGGTTGAGAAACCCACTGTCTAGGTTGATTTTGCAAAAGAGGGAGGTTCCCTTCTTGTGGGAGATCAGTTTGGAGAGTTCTTGGGCTGATATCAGATCATTGGCAGCAGGCCAACTCATTTTCATCACCTACAGCATTATTCCACTCAGGAATTGCGTTATTTCTGCAAGGCAGTTTTATCAGTGACTCTTGTGGCTCTTTCAGGGAGTTTTCCTGTGATTGGAGGATGAGTTCTTCCATGGGGGAAGACTTTTGTTTAGATCTGCATTAGATCTTCATTCTTACAGCCTTGTACACTCATGTGCTTCAGTTTGCAGTGATTATTCAGTCATACTGCTAAGAATCACCATTTGTATTCAGAGTGAATTCCTAGAAACACTTCTTGGGTTCTCTAGTTTTTGTATAAAGGAGACTAGATCTCAAATTTTTGAGCATATTGTTTAATAAAATATCAAATCTATGTGTCTCTGTCATTTATGTTCATAAACCCTCTCTTATACTGCGCAATCACTTTTATGCAGAAATTCATATGTTGCAGTGTTTGGGGTTTTAGCCTTTTTAAGCAATCCTAGGTGTGGGAGGTCTGTTTAACCCACCTAGTTTGATTTGTTTCAGCTCAATTCTTGCATTTAGGTTGTGTATTCACTGATCTACAAGATCCAAGGGTTAATTTCGTTATTTTATAGCATATGTTGCTAGGAATGCGTTTTTAGTGCATGCTTGCTGAGCTGTCCCGATTTTGGGATATTAAATATCAGAGCATGATTTTAGCATGTTGTGGGTTAAAATCAATGTTTGTCGTATTGTCATATTGCTCCCTGAGATTAAAGGATCCAAGTTCATGGGTTAAAATTCTTAATCTATTTTCCAGGGAATAATTGTTCCAGATTATTTTTCTCCCAAGTGTCGAAGAAGGAACCTATTGGTTGGAGCAATAATATTGTTTTCAATTGTTGAAATTGTGGGAAATCAAATCGTTCTCCAAAAGGTTGAGACTGATTTTATTGTGCAAAGGCCAAAATTATTTTGTTGGGTCGAATATAGCTTCTTGTGTCGAATTTCTATTGCTAGGCCAAAACTATTTCGTTGTGTCGAATCCCTTGATGGGCCAAAATTATTATGTTGGGCTGAATTTATCTTGTCGTGACAAATTTCTCTTATCGGGTTGAATCTCTTGTTGGGTCAAGTTATTTTGCAACAGTTGAATTTATTGGCGTAGTACTTGATTAGAGAGAGAGAGAGAGAGAGATTCTTCCCCAGTATTATTAATAAATTTGGATGAGTTTCTTGTTGTGGCATTTTTCAATAAAAAATTGTGATTCACCAGCTATACAATTTTTGCAAGAATTTATTAAAATTTTGGCAAAATTACTTCTGGAGATTTTCTAAAGAACTTTTTTTTGTTGAGGTTGTATTATTGTTCCACTTATCATAATTATTTGTCGAAGCCAGATTTGTCTGTTGGGGTCGATTTTATTTGTTGGGATCAATTTATTTGTCGGAGCCCTGTTTATTTGCTAGAGTCAAATTTATCTATTGGGGCAGAGTTTATTTGTTGGGCTAGGTTTATTTGGTGGAGACAGATTTATCTGTTGGGGCCAAGTTTAATTGTTGGGCTAACTTTAATTTTCGGTGCCCAATTTATTTGCCGAAGCCGATTTCATTTGTTGAAACTCAAATTTATCTACTGGACCAAGATTATTAATTGGGGCTAAGTTCTCCTCGAGGGTCGAGCTACTTCTTGAGACAGGTATTATCATTTCTTAAGGCCAAATCGGACTACTATATTTGTTGGAGTTGTGCTAGATTCCTCAAAGTCATTTAGGCATTGTAATTCTCTGAAGCATTTTTCCTCTCATATTTATTTATGTCACAAGTATTTCCACTTTATCTACGAAGTTTTTGATGAAAGTACTACTTGTTAACTGTTTGTTAAAAGTTCTCAAAGAAAGTTTTTAATAATTGTTGGGTTAGTGAGAGAGTATGGTGAGTCTACATGAGGTATTCATAGTATATTTGAACATTTATATAATTGTTGAGTGTGACTTGTGAGGGTCGACTGTGTCTTGATGTGAGAGGTCTATGTATTGAGTCAGCTAGCTATGTAATCAAAATTTTATTGTTGTGATTGTATTGAGTCAAAGTATTATTGTATATTGTTAATGAGGTTATCGTGAGGAAATTGATGAGAGTATATTGTTGTTGAGTTGACAGTCGGGATGTGTTGGTTGAGTCGAATGTGAGATGTTTATGGGTTAGAGTACTGAGTCAAAGTTTGATTTTGTATAAGCATTGAAAGCCTTGTTTATGTTGTTGCTAAGGGAAAGATGGATATTAAAGAGACCCTTGAAGACCTCAAAAACACCTTCAATAACTTCGAAAGAAGATGGAAGCAGTGACAGTTTAAGGTATCACTTGCACTAGGTCCCTTAAGTTGCAAAGCTTCTCTGGACCAAAGGCCAAAACAGAACAATAAACCCTTCTCAAAGGGAGTACATGCTATCCTACAATTGGAGCAACTGAGGGATTTGCAAAAAGAACTAGAGGTAGGAAATTGGCTTTTTGCAATTGGGTCAGATTTGAAGAACATGAAGGTGGTTGAGAAAACTCTCCTTAATTTGGAGAAATTAGATTCACACCTTTCTAAGGTGAGCCAATCAGATTTGAAGGTTCTACATTGGGCACTCAAACGAACAATGATTGCCTTGATCCAGCAAAGATTCTTGAAGCACCCTTGTGAAGGGGTCAGACTTGTAATTGCCTCCTGTCTTAGTGAGATTATCAAAATAACTTCACCTATGCTCCCTTACAATGATGACATTATGAGGGAAGTTTTCCAACTGATAGAAGAAAATCTTCCAGCGCTGCATGACACATTGGGTTCTACCTTTGGGAAGAGGCTCAAAATTTTAGAGATCACAGCTAGAGTTATGGGTAACCATGATGCCATTTGCAAGATGTTGCAGTCCAGATTGATGGCCATTTGGAGAAAAGAATAAGTTGTATCACCTGTTGCTTATGAACTAGCCGAATGGTTGGTTGAGCAAAACATGAAACCATTATGAAAGTAGTTTTCCAAGGAAGAACTAAGGAGGATGGGAGTTGGAAATTGGAAATTGTTGAAAAATGGCAATTGCGATCGGTATTTTCAATGCCAAAGTCAAAGGAGAAATTTTTTATCTTCCAGTTGTCTGAGTCGGCCTAAATTTGACAGGTCGGCCCCACCATTTGAAGGGGTTTGACCCAAGGTCAAAACCCACCTCTTGACACACATAAATTGGTAATCATTGGACTACATTTCGCATCACTTCAACTCATCCATTTAACCTACAACAAGAATTTTTGTTCACACAAGTGAGGGAGGAAGAAGACAAGTTTTCAAACAAAGTTTGACCTCTTATCTCCACTTTGACTAGCGTTGACTTGGACATTCTTATTGCTATTAGACCATATCTTTGACTGGACTTGGAGGCCAAATATTCTTTGAATCTTGGACTGTTTGTTGGCTGAATTTTTGTGTCTCTATTATGGGCATTGACCAAGATTTGACCATAGGAAAAAGTCTGAGGTTTGACCGAAATTTAAGGGTGGAGTTGCAAGCCAAAAATCGACCCTTACACCAAACATTGACTTGTGAGTTGTCTATTGACTTTCTCTCTCCTTTGACTATGTTTGACTTGGAAATTAATATGTTCAATGGTTGACCTTTGACTGGAATATTTTGATGTACATTTTGATGAATTGAACTCTCTCCCTCATAAGGAAAGATTACCAAGTTTTCCCCCTTGTGGGGTTTTGTCCCAAGAAATTTTGGTGTCTCTTGTTTCATTTTTTTTACTGTGATCTCTATTTCTCTATTGAAGTTAATGGTTGAAATTTTCAAGTATAACTGCTTAATGATTGGAAAGAAATCATATTGTATCATTGGAAGTAGTTATCAGTTTGAAAATTGTTCTAGTCTTGTTTGCAACTAGAAAATCATCATGGTATCAGAGCTTTGGTGAAGGAATAGAGCATTGAGATACTACATCTTTTGTCTTGATTGATCATCTTCATCATGAATTCCTTCATGAAGACAAAAAACAAGCATGAAGGAGCCCTTATTCGAGATACAAGAAGACCTAAAGAGCACTCTAGAAGAGCAGTTGTATTCTCTCAAGCGAAGGTGTGATAGTTTTTGAGCTTGGTAGCAGTGGACAAGTGTTCTAGTCTCGGACTATGTCTAAGAGGCTAAGGAACACGAGCTCTCCAAAACCCAGAAAAGGTTTCGTGAGAAACGACTTGGAGACCCCTTAATTATTTTAACTAGCCGTGATTAAAATATTTCCTAAGTCTAGCTTTGGAAAAGTGGTTAATTAAAGGATATTAATTAGGAAAGTTTGATTTTGCTCTAAAGGCTTCTATTGATGCAATCAAATTGATCTTAGCCATCAGTTGAGAAGTTATCATGGTCGTTGAGACTCCATCGAGAGATTATAGGAGCGAGTGGAAGGGATTGAAGAAGACACAATTAATGAGTTGAGCACTTCGACTTACCGAGTTGCAGTATTCAGCAAGAGCACAGTTGAATCTAGGGAAAGCATCGAAGCGAGGGATCAACAGAGATTTGGGAGCAACAAACCGAAGGAGATATCCTCAGCATTTTCTAGTGTCCGGGAGACAGGAATGAGGGAGGTCGAATTATCTGTAGAGGAGGCTAAATACAACAATGTGAATAGCCAGAAATCCCCAATGCAAGTTGTTGAGGAAGCCATCTTTCAGTTGCCAACTACTAGATCAGGTTCCCGGAGGCAGAGTGAGCAGGTTTCAGAGGCAGAGGGAGGTTAGATGTCTCACCTGGAGACATTTCCGAGGTTGTACGATTTTATCTGCGCAGGCAATGTGCATTTCTGGATTGCAACGCGAGTAGCAGAGAAGTGTGAGTTTGCAAGAGAGGGCCAGATCAGTTATAGGGGGAGACATGGGTGTCTTCTAGAATATTTTGTGAGTAGATTATCGGATGTTTGCCAGATTGGCAACCAGTTGTAACATTTCTCTCAAATTCTTGAATAATAATAAAACCCTCATATGTTGCACCATATTTTTAAAACCAAGCCGGTCTGGCACGAAACCGGCCGAGTCGACCGAGCCAAAGGGTAGGCCGGTCCGACTCGGCGGTTAAACCGGTCAGGGGGCCGGTTTGTTACCGAGTCGGCCGAGCGGTATACCGACTCGGCCAGCTCGGTAACAAACCGGCCGGCTCGGCCTGGTCCGAGTTAAACCGACCGGGGGCCCAAAAACAATAAAAATCAAACTTGAAAATGAAATTTTTTTTGCTGTTAGGTTTTGTTTAGGCTATCTAACCCCTCCCCATCCTATTTAACTTACCCAACCCCTCTCAATACCTCACATCTATCTCATTGAATTTGCTTGAGCATTTGTGAGGGTTTTCTGAAGAGTTGTGGAGTTGGTTTTTGGAGCAGCTTCATGGTAATGTTAAATTCTTAAAGTAAAGTAGAAGTGACATTCTCCTTAATCTTCATTCATTTTCATCCTTTTACTTAAATTTTTAACATTACCATGAAATGACTCAGGATGTTTGAGAGTGGTTCCGACCTCATTGGATTTCATATGGAGAAAGTAGAATTTTAGATCTCATTCAAAATACAACAGACTTATCAGTTTTTCAGGATTTCAGGATTAGGTTATTGCAATGTTTCCATCGAATTTTGTCATGTATTAGGGTATGGAACTCGTATTTAATCAAGAGCACCAATCCCTCTATGTACCTTGATGTTAGTGACATTGGTTATGTTTTTTGTTTTGATCTCTATATCATCATCCTATATTGGACAGTGCACTGGGTGAAATTTTGATATAATGGATATATTCATGAGCCTACTTTGATCATATGTTGTCTTTTGTCTATATTGTAATGCTTTGTGTTTGGAAACATGAATAGAAATCTTTAAAATTATGTTTTTGTACAAAAAAATTAATATTTAATGTATTTTTTACAAAAACCGAGTCATTGAAACCGAGCCGACCGAGTTGATACTGATTCGGAGTCGGAGTCGGAGCTGACCCTCAGCCGAGTCGGAACTCGATTCCGGTTTTTAAAACATTGTGTTGCACTGGATTTCCCTCTAGAGTTTTTCCACGGTCATTTGTCCAAAAACAACGGTGTTAAATTTTTGTGTATGTGCATCTATTTCTCAGTTCTAGTTTTATATTTTTGTACTATTTTTTATTGTGAAGAATGCATCGCTGAATTTATCGTTATTTGTTGAATAATAATTCAGAAGACAAAGAAATTGATAATAGTTAGAAGATAAATCTCCAGTTGTTGCATTCAAGGAATTTTCACATGGTATCAGAGCAACAAAGATTGAATCAGAGGCTCTAAAGGTGCAAGTAGCAAGCAAGGGTTATGCAGTTCAGAGGGAGATCTGAAGCACAGAGAGCCAGATCTGTGCAGACCTAGCCAAGTAGTGTGAATCGCAAGGAGACCTATGAAACCGGATTCGTCCTCCACCCTCCACGTGTCCCGAATCGGACACGATTCATGGGGATTCGAATCCATTTAACCGGATTCGATCGTGTTCGTATAGTACATGACAAGTCCCAATCGTGTCCTGTACGGACACGATCGAATCCTGAACCTTACACTCGTCAAGTGTGTTTCCCAAGTTGTTTGCTTCAATTGGGGCAGACCTATTGCAATATGTACCATCTACAAATGCTTTATTAAATAGAGATCCTTTGAAGTTGACTGATTAGTGTGTTTGACCACATTCTTCGCATGATTGCTTCAGCAATTGAGAATTAAGAAAGTGCAATGGTTGCTGTGAAATTTTTACTTCCTCAAAAACTTGAGGAGATAACAATGCAGG
Organism: Pinus albicaulis; assembly: GCA_034641835.2. Taxonomy (NCBI): domain Eukaryota; kingdom Viridiplantae; phylum Streptophyta; class Pinopsida; order Pinales; family Pinaceae; genus Pinus; species Pinus albicaulis. The sequence continues at coordinate 878,101,483 of CM076576.1, read as the reverse complement.
ATATGCAATTGTACACTAATGTATTTTTGGAATATCTATTCCAATCAAAGGATATGTCCTTAGAAGATGCTATATGGAAAGGAACTGAAGCACTGCAACATAACACGACGATTACTTCAGGACAAAGCGGTTCAAGGAGGAGCGACTATTGCAATGTTTGGAAATAACTTCATTATTTGTTAGTGATAATATCGTTTGGGAGCATATTTTTTTATTTTCTTAGCATAAAGAGATACTAGTGCATGCCCAGATAATGGCATATTCATCAATGATCCAATAAGTTACTAGTACTTATGTAACACATTTTGACTTTGATGACTTAATGAGAAACTACAGTATCTTGTCTTTCTCCTATTGGATCATTGATGAATATGTCTATTACTTTGTATGATTGTATAATGTATCTTTGTAAAACTTACATCTAGATGAAGATCTATGTTTGAATCAATGAATTTGTATGAATTTACGTAAGGAATATCTAATTTTTAATATATATATATATAAAATAATATATAACGTGCCTGGACGTGTCCTGTTCCAGGGGCTCACCGTGTCTATGTCCGACACTCGAATCCGCATGTCCATCATGTCTCATGTCCCTGTGTTAGGTGACATAGAAGGAGACAGAGATCGATTTCCAATCTAGTGTGGAGGAAAAGTTCGATTTGTCTCAGTAGTATCAGCAGGCAGTAAGATTGCTGGCAAGGATTTTCAATGAGAAAATCAGTTTATTCGCAAAGCAGATCTAGCACAGAAGATATGTAGCAAGGGTTTTGTAGTTGTAGATCAACGCAGGGCAAGGAAGAGAAAGCACACTGAAAGGGAATTTTCAAAAATTCTCAGATGGTTTCCAACTTTCAAGTGGTAGAAAAGGAGCCCGTAATTTTCAGCAAGGTCGTAGCAGGCAGTGTAATATGCCAGTGCACGCTTGCCAGTCAAGCCAGTGAGTATTTAGGGTCAGCGGTGCATATGTCAGTCCCAAAGAAGGACATCCAGAGGTAGAGCCAATTACCCTAGAGTGAAGTACCAGGCAGTATGAATTCCAAAAAGGAGTCTGGAGGCAAGTACGAATTACCCAGGAGCAGATCTATGCATTCCAAAAAAGAGTGCTAGCAACAAGGAGAAGGCCAAGTTACCTTGCCAGAAGGAGAAGGAGATTTCCTAGTGTATAGTTCTCCAGTTTATTCGAGTTTTGAAAGATGGTGACAGCAAAACTCAAAGATCAAGATAGGTTGAACAGAACCTCCAACTTTGGCATTTGGAAGGCTAGGATGCAATTCCTATTAGATAATCATTGTTTGAAGGAGTTTGCTATAGTGTTTGTAGTTGTACCAGCAGATCCCATCCAATTACATTATTACTATTACAGGAAGGATATGGCCAAGGTGAAGAGGATGGTCATAGATGGAGTCCGGGATCACATCATCCCGCATATTGCACATAAGAACACAGAGAAGGAAATCTTGGACACCATCAAGAAGTTGTACCAAGATCCGTCTGAGAATCAGAAAATGATTCTAAGGGAGAAGCTGAGAATCGTCAAGATGCAAAAGAGCAAGAACAATACATCTTATCTCACCAGGATTCAAGCTGTTTGAGATGAACTTGCAGCTGTTGGAGAAAAACCATCAGATAGTGAGTTGGTGCGCACAACACTCAAAGAGTTTACCAAGGAGTGGCGTACATTCGTCCAAGTGATTTCTAGGAGAGACACACTTCCTAGTAGGAAGCGCCTATAAAGTGAATTATCTCAAGATGAGCTAAGGCTCAATCTCATAGAGGGTACTACCAGCAATAGTGGAAAGGAACTGAAGGAGAAGGAAGAGAAGAACATAGCCCTTGCAGGAAAGGGAAAAGCGAAGAAGGGTCTCAATCGGGGACAAGACTCGAAGGGAGAATAGGAGGACCTTTCATAGATCAACTGCTTTGGATGTGAGTTTGGTCACTATGTCACCCAGTGTCCGAAGAGAAAGAAGGACAAGAAGGGAAAGCAGCCCACAGCATCGACAAAGATTGATGACTTGCCCGCTAGGTTGGACGATGAGTTCGCTATGTTTCAAGCATTATCCTCAGATGCAGAGGAGTATGATACTCCAGTATACCAAATCGGGTAAGATCTGAGGGAAGGCAGTAGGACGTCTCGATCTAGCCATGGAGGGCTTGAACAATAGATCAGATCCAGTTGTTGTGCATTCCTAACATGGATCAGTACCTTTGCTACAAGAGCCCGCAGTAGTAGAGTAGCAAGGATCAACAAGGTGCAGTCAAATACTTGAGAGACAGTACAGAGCCAAGTTGGCATAGTCAAAGACTCAAGGGACAGTTGCAGGACCATTTCCAGTAGCATAGTAGATTTGGGAGAGTTTGAGACACATGGCGAGTCTAGCTTCAGAGGTAGCAGCCCTATGGAAGTTGGATCTTCAGGTTCTGAGAGATTAGTACACAGATGCAGTGATAGCAGCGGCGCAAAGGCATCAGCAATGTGAGATCAAAGTATGTGCAGTAGCATGATGGACAGTGATAGCCAGTGTAGTTTCTTCACAGTGATTTCCAGTGGCAGGGAGGTATATCAATTTAAAGATGTGAAGGAAGAAGGTTTCACAAATGCCAGACACCAGCAACGTGGATCAGTTCGTCTACAGCATGTTCCCAAAGACCAATAGGTGCCTAATATACTCACGAAGGCTCTAGGAAGGGCTAAATTTGTCTACTTCAAAGAACATATGGGTATAGTAGAGAACACCTTCCTCACTAAGGAGTGTTAGTTTTTGAGTTTGGTAGCAGCAGACAAGTGTTCTAGTCTCAGACTGTGTCGAAGAGGCTAAGGAACACGAGATCTTCAAAACCATAAAATATTTCAAGATAAAAGACATGGAGACCCCTTAATTAACTTAATTAGCCATAATTAAAATATTTCCCAAGTCTAACTTAGGAAAAGTGGTTAATTAAAGGAAATTAATTAAGGAAGTTTGATTTTGCTCTAGAGGCTTCTATTGATGAAGTCAAATTGATCTTAGTCATTGGTTGAGAAGTAATGATGGTCATTCACTCCAAAGAGAGATTAAAAGAGTTGGTCGAAGGAATTCAAGAAGACACAATTAATGAGTTGAGCAGTTCGACTTACCCAGTTGAAGTATTCAGCAAGGGCGCAGTTGAAGCTAGGGAAAGCATCAGAGCAAGGGATCAATAGAGAATTCGAAGCGCGAGACCAAAGGAGATATCCTCAATATTTTCCAATGTCAGGGAGACAGGAAAGTGGGAGGCCGAATTATCTGCAGAGGAGGTCGAATACAGCACTGTGAATAGCCAAAAATTCCCAGTGTGAGTTATCGGAGAAGCCACGTTTCAGTTGTCAGGTACTGAATCAGGGTCTCGGAGGCAGAGCGAGTGGGTTTCAAAGGTAGAGGGAGAATAAATGTCTCACCTGGAGGTATTCCTGGGGTTGTTTGATTTTATCTGCGCAAGCAGTGCACATTTCTGCACTGCGGAGAGAGCAACAAGAGATTGTCAGACATTTGCAAGATTGGAAATCAGTTGTAATATTTATCTCAAATTGTTGAATAATAATAAAACCCTCATCTGTTGCACTGGATTTCCCTTCGGGGTTTCGCCAGGGACATTTCTCCAAAAACAACAATGTTAAATTTTTGTGTGTGTGCATCTATTTCTCAGTTCTAGTTTTATATTTCCACAACGTTTTTTTATTGTGAAGAATGCATCAATGAATTTATCGTTATTTTTCGAATAATAATTCAAAAGACAAAAAAACGGGTAATAGTTAGAAGATAAATCTCCAGTTGTTGCATTCAAGGAATTTCCACATGGTATCAGAGCAACAAAGATTAGATCAAAGGCTCTAGAGGCGTAATAAGCGAGGGCTATGCAATTCAGAGAGATATCTAAAGCACGGAAAGCCAGATCTGCGCAGGCCTAGCCAAGCGGTGTGAATTGTAAGGAGACAAAGATCGATTTCTAGTCCAGTGTGGAGGAAAAGTTTGATTTGTCTAAGGAGTAGTATTAGCAGGCAATAGGATTGTTGGAAAGGGTTTTTGGTGAGCAGAACAATTTATTCGCAGAGCAGATCTAGCGCGGAAGATTTGCAGCAAGGATTTTACAATTGCAGATCAACACAGGGCAAGGAAGAGAAAGCACATAGAGAAGTAATTTCCAAAAATTCTTAGATGGTTTCTAGTTTTCCAGTGGCAAGAAAGGAGGTTGTAATTTTCAACAAGAAGGTCATAGCAGGCAGTGTAATTTGTCAGTGCGAGCTTCCCAGTCAAGCCAGTGAATATTTCAAGGTCGGCAGTGCATATGCCAGTCCCTGAGAAGGACATCTGGAGGTAGTTTGAGTTACCATGGAGTGAAGTACCAAGCAGCGCAAGTTCCAGAAAGGAGTCCATAGGCAAGTACGAATTACCCAAGATCAAATTTGCGCACTACAGAAAATAGTACGAGCAACAAGGATAAGGAAACGTTACCTTAACGGAAGGAGAAGGAGATTTCCTAGCGTATAATATATAGTTTATTTGAGTTTCGCAAAGATGGTCACAGCAGGACTGAGAGATCAAGACAGGTTAGACGGAGCCTCCAACTTTCAGATCTGGAAGGCTAAGATGTTATTCCGATTGGATGAGCATGATCTGAAGGATTTCGTTATAGCATTTGTAGTTGTACCTGCAAATCCCATCCAGTTACATGATTATAGGAGGGACATCACCAAGGTGAAGAGGATGGTCGTAGATGTAGTTCGAGATCACATCATCCCGCATAGTGCAGATAAGAACATAGCAAAGGAAATGTGGGACGCCATCAGGAATTTGTACCAAGATCTGTCTGAGAATCAGAAAATGATTCTAAAGGAGAAGTTGAGAATCGTCAAGATGTAAAAGAATGAGAACGTTACATCCTATCTCACCAGGAATCAGGCTGTTTGAGATGAACTTGCAGTTGTTGGAGAGAAACCATCAGATAGTAAGTTGGTGTGTTATCACTCATTTGTCTAACAGTGTGCATGACACTGAAGAGGAGTTGAGGCTCAATCTCATAGAGGGTACTACCAGCAGTAGTGGCAAGGCACCTGAGGTAGAGGGGGAAGAGAAGACAGTAGCCCTTGCAGGAAAGGGAAAAGTGAAGGGTCCCAGTCAGGGGCAAGACTCAAAGGGAGAAAAGAAGGAGGACTTGTCAAAAGTCAATTGCTTCGGATGTGGTGAGTTTGGTCACTATGCCACCCAGTGTCCGAAGAGAAAGAAGGACGAGAAGGGGAAGCAACCCGCAGCATCGGCAGAGATTGATGACTTGTCTACTAGGTTGGAGCATGAGTTCGCTATATTTCAAGCATTATCCTCAGATGGGGAAGAGTATGATACTCCAGTATGCCAGACTGGGCAGGATCCGAGGGAAGGCAGCAAGACGTCTAGATCTATCCATGGAGGGCTTGATCAGTAGATTAGATCCGGTTGTTGTGCATTCCTAACATGGATCAGTACCTTTGCTACGGGAGCCCACAGTAGTCGAGTAGCATGAGAATCGAAGGGTTAGCAAGGCACAATCAGATACTTGAGAGACAGTACAGAGCCAACTTGGCGTAGTCAGGGACTCAAGGGACAATACAAGATCAGTTGCGGTAACATAATAGATCTTGGAGAGTTTGAGACTCATGGGGAGTCTAGAGGGAGAAGCGCTATGGAAGTTGGATCTTTAGGTTCTGAGAGATCAGTACACAGATGCAGTGATAGTAGCACCGCAAAGGCATCAGCAGTGTGAGATGGACAATAATAGCCAGTGTAGTTTCTTCACAGTGATTTCCAGTTACAGGGAGTCAAATCTGTTTGAAGATGTGAAGGAAGAAGGTTTCACAAATGTCAGACACCAGCAATGTGGATCAGTTCGGCTACAACATGTTCCCACAGACCAAAAAGTGCCTAATATACTCATGAAGGCTCTAGGGAGGGCTAAATTCATCTACTGGTATAGTGGAGAACATCTTCCTCGCTAAGAGGGAGTGTTAGTTCTTTATTTTGGTAGCAGCAACCATTTGTTCTAGTCTCAGATTGTGTCTAAGAGGCTAAGGAACACAATATCTCCAAAACCCAGAAAATGTTTCGCGAGAAAAGACTTGGAGACACCTTAATAACTTAATTAGCCATAATTAAAATAATTCCTAAGTCTAACTTAGGAAAAATAGTTAATTAAAGGAAATTAATTAAGAAAGTGTGATTATGCTCTAGAGGCTTCTCTTGAAGAAGTCATATGATCTTATCCATCGGTTGAGAAGTAATCATGGTCGTTGAGACTCCAAAGAGAGATTATAAGAGTTGGTCGAAGGGATTGGAGAAGACACAGTTAATGAGTTGACCGGTTTGACTTACCCAGTTATAATATTCAGCAAGGGTGCAGTTGAAGCTAGAGAAATCATCGAAGCAAGGGATCAATAGAGATTTGGGAGAAGGAGACCAGAGGAGATATCCTCAGCATTTCTAGTGTCCCGGAGATAGAAAAGTGGGAGGCTAAATTATTTGTAGAGGATGTCGAATACAGCAGTGCGAATAGCCAGAAATTCCCAGTGTTAGTTGCCAAAGAAGCCACATTTCAGTTGTCGGATCAGGGTCCCGGAGGCAAAGTGAGTGGGTTTCAGAGGCTGAGGAAGGTTGTACGTCTCACCTGGAGGCATTTATAAGGTTGCTCAATTCTATCTACGTAGGCAGTGCGCATTTCCGGACTGCAAAGAGAGAAGCAGGAGATTGCCAAAGGTTTGCTAGATTGGCAACCAGTTGTAATATTTCTCTCAAATTGTTGAATAATAATAAAACCCTCATTTGCTGCGTTGGATTTCACTCCAAGGTTTTTCTAGGGACATAAACAAATGTGCTAAATTTTTGTGTGTTCGCATTTATTTCTCAATTCCAGTTTTATATTTCCGGAGTGTTTTTTATTATGAAAAATGCATCAATGAATTTACCGTTATTTGTCGAATAATAATTCAAAAGACAAATACATTGCTAATAGTTAGAAGATAAATCTCTAGTTGTTGCATTCATAGAATTTTCACATGGTATCAAAGCAACAAAGATTGGATCAGAGGCTCTAGAGACGAAGCAGCGAAGGTTATGCAATTGAGAGGGAGATCTAAAGCACAGAGAGCCAGATACGTGCAGGCCTAACCAAGTAGTGAGAATTGCAGGGAGACAGAGATCGATTTCAACTCTAGTATGGAGGAAAAGTTCAATTTGTCTTAGGGGCAGTATCAACAGGCAATTGGATTGATGGAAAGGGTTTCCGACAAGCAAAACAGTTTATTCGTAGAGCATATTTAGCGCAGAAGATTTCTAGCAAGGGTTTTGCAGTTGCAGATCAACCAAGTCTAAGAAGAGAAAGCACACAGAGAGGGAATTTCCAAAAATTGTCAAATGGTTTCCAGTTTTCTAATGGCAGGAAAGGAGGTTGAATTTATAGCAAGGTCATAGTAGGCAGTGTAATCTGCTAGTGCGAGCTTGGCATTCAAGCCACTGAATATTTTAGGGTGAGCAGTGTGTATGCCAGTCCCAGAGAAGGACATCCAGAGGTAGAGCGAGTTACCATGGAGTGAAGTACCAAGCAGTGCGAGTTCCAGGAAGGAGTCTGGAGGCAAGTATGAATTACCCAAGAGAAAAACTACGCATTCTAGAAAGGAGTGTGAGCCGCAGGGACAAGGGCAAGTTACCTTTCCAGAAGGACAAGGAAATTTCCTAGCGTATAGTTCTCCAATTTATTGGAGTTTCGCAAAGATGGTCGCAGCAGGATTCGGAGATCAGGAGATCAGGAGCCTCCAACTTTGGCATCTGGAAGGCCAAGATGCAATTCCTATTGGATGAGCACTGTCTGAAGGAGTTTGTTATAGTAGTTGTAGTTGTACCAGCAGATTTCATCCAATTAGGGGCATGGCCAAGGCGAACAAGATGATTGTAAATGGAGTTCAGGATCACATCATCCCACATATTGCAGATAAAAACACAGCAAAGGAAATGTGGGACGCCGTCAGGAAGTTCAACCAGAATCCATCTAAGAACCGGAAAATTATTCTAAAGGAGAAGATGAGAATCGTCAAGATGCAAAAGAACGAGAACGTTACATCCTATCTCACCAAGAGTCAGGTTGTTCGAGATGAACTTGCAGTTGTTGGATAGAAACCATCAAATAGTGAGTTGGTGCGCAAGCCACTCAACGAGTTTACCAAGGAGTGGCGTACATTCGTCCGAGTGATTTTTGGGCGAGACACACTTCCTAATTGGGAGCGACTATGGAGTGACTTCACTCAGGAGAAGTTGAGGCTCAATCTCATAGAGAGTACTACCAATAGTAGTGGCAAGGCACCAAAGGTAGAGAAGGAGGAGAATAACATACCCCTTGCAGGGAAGGGAAAAGCGAAGAAGGGTCCCAGTGAGGGACATGGCTCAAAGGGAGAAAAGGAGGACCTATCAAAGGTGAAGTGCTTTATATGTGGTGAGCTTGATCACTATGTCACCCAGTCTCCGAAGAGAAAAAAAGACAAGAAGGGGAAGCAGACCACAGCATCAGCAGAGATTGATGACTTGTCTACCAGGTTGTAGGATGAGTTCACTATGTTTCAAGCACTATCCTCAAATGGGGAGGAGTATGATTCACCGATATGCTAGATCAGGAACAATCCGAGAGAAGGTACCAGGACATCTAGATCTAGCCATGGAGGGCTTGATCAGTAGATCAGATCCAGTTGTTGTGCATTCCTCACATGAATCAATACCTTTGCTACGGGAACTCTTAGTAGAGTAGCAAGAGGATCAAAGGGTCAGCAAGGCGCAGTCAAATACTTGAGAGATAGCACAGAGCCAGGTTGGCGTGGTCAGAGACTCAAGGGATAGTTGCAGTGACATAGTAGATCTGGGAAAGTTTGAGACTCATGGGAGAGACATAATTAATAATATTTCCTAAGTCTAACTTAGGAAAAGTGGTTAATTAAAATAAGTTAATTACGAATCTTTGCTTTTGCTCTAGAGGCTTGTTATGAACCTAATTCATAACTAAAGTAAAAAATATAGTCATTAATGGAATAAATACAAATAAATGTAATTACTAGCTAATCAATTAGGATTATGTTAAATAGTCATTAGGTTAATGAAAAGGCATGTCTAAAAGACATGCCCATTCGTGAAAAGGTACCTGCATAGGTATAAAAGCAGAACCTCATTGTAAACTTTCAATCGTCTTATATCATATCAATAAATATTTATTATTATAAATACCTCTTGTGTATTTTTATAATTAAAGTTGCTTTTGCTATTAAGCCTACAAATCTACAAGTCTTGCTGCTACAGTAAACAAATCTACGAACTTCCGCTGCTACAAGGCTCCTATTGACGAAGTCAAATTGATCTTAGCCATCGGTTGAGAAGTAATCATGGTTGTTGAGACTCCAACAACAGATTATAAGAGTTGGTCAAAGAAATTGTAGAAGACACAGTTAATGAGTTGAGTAGTTCGACTTACCCAGTTTCAGTATTCAGCGAGGGCGCAGTTGAAGCTAGGGAAAGCATCGGAGCAAGGGATCAATAGAGTTTTGGAAGCAAGAGACCAGAGGAGATATCCTCGCATTTTCCATTGTCCGAGAGACAGGAAAGATGGAGGCTGAATTAACTGCAAAGGAGTATGAATACAGCAGTGCGAATAGCCAGAAATTTACAGTGTGAGTTGCAGGAGAAGCCGCGTTTCAATTGTCAGCTGCCGAATCAGGGTCTGGAAGGCAGAGCGAGTGGGATTCAGAGCCAAAGGGAGGCTAGGAATCTCACCTGGAGGCATTTCCGAGGCTGTTCGATTTTATCTACACAGGAAGTGTGCATTTCTAGGATGCATAGCGAGCACTAGGAGAAGTGTGAATTTTCCAGAGGGAGACAAGGGTGTCTTCCAGAATATTTTGCCAGTAGATTGCCGAAGGTTTGCCAGATTGGAAACTAGTTGTAATATTTCTCTCAAATTGTTGAATAATAAAACTCTCATCTGTTGCACTAGTCTTCCCTCCGGGGATTTTCCAAGGACATTTGTCCAAAAACAATGGTGTTAAATTTTTGTGTGTGTGCATCTATTTCTCAGTTCCAGTTTTATATTTCTGCAACAATTTTTATTGTGAAGAATGCATCAGCAAATTTATCATTATTTGCCTAATAATAATTCAGAAGACAAATAAACTGCTAACAGTTAGAAGATAAATCTTCAGTTGTTGCATTCAAGGAATTTTCACAAGGTGAACAAGAAGACAGGAGGCATAAACGAAGATAAGAAGACACTCCTTCCCTCTCTCAATTGACTAGAAAAAGTTAGCATAGTCCGAGTATTTTGTGCACAGGACCAATGTCTATGATAAACTCTGAGGTCTGAATCTCTGTGGAAGAGTACAAGGATCTGAAGTGAAGACCGAGCTTTTTGGAGCAGTCAAGAAGGCTGAAAGTCTATTTCAATTTGCAAGAAGTGCAAGTTTCTGTCTGTGCTTGAGATGCCCAAAACCCTAAAGCCTCAAAGACTTCAGGCCTTCATATTAATCATGAACGAATATCACACTATCTATGAAGATTTTTGGATACACACCTTTCAAGCATAAAAAACTTCCACAATATATTGATCAATCACTTTGTTCATATAATGGGATCCTTATAATGAAGTTGGGGTGTTTATTGAACATATTATAGCAGCCCTCCGAATGAAAGAGGTTGCATCCACTGCAGATCAGAAGAATGATGACCATTAAAAGTTCAAGTTCAAAGGTTCCATTGAAGGCCAAAGACATGAAGACGAAAGTAGAAAGGTATTGAAGAAGAAGTTCCCCAGTACCAAGTCTCAGTAAAAACTGAAATACTTCAGGTAAGGCTCAGGAACAATAATAGAAGGTTGATTCAATGACCAGGATTTGTTTGTGATTGTGCCTCCAACCTCATATTAAAAGAAGGTTGAAACCTTAGTGAATGAATCTCAAACAGTCGAAGCCCTAGTTTCTTTCTTACATTCCTAAGAAGATTTGAAAGTAGAATGGAAGGCCTCAAGCCTTGAAGATCAAACATGTCTACAAACAAGGACTGAAGTGTGGCAAGGACTGAAGTTTGACATTTGAAAATGAGGTATGTATTGTCATTTCTGTAAACTTTTTTTTTAATTCTGTCAAAATCAAGTACAGGTCTAGCATGGAAGGAATGGATCTCTTTATCTTAAAGTTTGCAAGACTAATCAATATTGTAGCAAATCTTTAGAAGATCAGGTATGATGAAGTCCTCTCATCCTTCTAAACTGTTGACAGTCCTCAAGGAAATACTGTTAATATGTGACATAAAAGTTGCCTTGATATGACAAAAGGAAATGACAACTCTACGATGATGAATACCTGAAAGCCATTCTGAAGTTCTGATGCATCTTTTAACTCTTGTGTGTGAGAGATGTATATCTCCTGTTTGGAATATTTGATCTCTTATCATCATAAGAAGGAGCATTGTCAGGTAGAATGAAATATGGGTCTAGAGTCTTGTGAGCCAATGATATTCTAGTATGCCTCAATCAGAAGACTGTATTTGTGTCCTACCTCACAAAATTATATGCATTATACGTCTGACAGTTGTAATGTTGAATTTTAGTATGACCTGGGCTGATTTCAATAAGCTTGCGTATAAAGTACTGAAGGTACTAAGTCTAAATGTTGAAGCTATAGACTTCTGACAATCGCTTTTTGTCATTCAAGATTGAAGGCTGAAGTACAGAATTGGATGAATAGTTTTCATGGAATTATTGTTTATATAACAAGAAGAAATGGCAATCGCTTCAATTCAAGCTGTGAGAGAAGTATCATCATGTGCAAAAAAGATATTTCATACACCTTGTTTTGATGTCTAATTTTGATGAATGATCAATCTTGAAAGAAGGAAATCTCTGACATAACACATTTTGATGAAAGAATCCTGATTACAAAGAGAAAGAGGCCGAGTCCCTCTTCAAGATCAATGTCATATACATATATGGTATTTGTCCCATCATAGTAGACCAGGATACTAACAAACTTATTGTCGCCAAATATTCTTAGCTTGATGGCATATGTGCTGCTATGGCAGACCTTACATTTACTGATGATTTGTGTACTTGAATTTACTCCTTGCACATTGAAATGAAGACCTAATTTATCTTGCTACAATGAGAAAGCAGAGTTGCTTGGAACAAGGACAACCCGTGGACAAAACAATGATGAGTTTCACAACTAATTTAAAGTGCATGTCAAATCTAGGGTTTTGACATTTATTGAAAACCAAAGATTTGAAAGCAACAAGGCTTGATAAGTAAAACCCTACGGTTTATGAACAAAACCCTAGGATTGATTGCTTCCGCTAAAAGAAGAAACCCTAGCTCCTGCAAGGAAGGAATGACATCATAATGATGATGTGGACAAGGTTGATTTGCAAGTTGGATGCAAGAAGGCTAAGATCAAGAGGGAGCCAGCGTGTTCTCAAAAGATAAGTATTTTATATCTCCCTTACTTGATTATTAATATTTTGTTATTTTTACTATTAGTCTCTTGTGTAGGTATATCTTGCTTGGTCGTATTTGTTATTCCTTGGCCTCCTAGTGAGGATTGCAGGTACATAATGAAGGCTGCCAAGGTTGTGGCAATAGATGAAAAGATTGGAAGAACGAAGTAAAGCTTGTGACAAGAAGACTCGTGATTGAGGGATTGTATTGGATGAGCTTTGGACTCAGAGGGAGCAGACAAATCAACCAAACTGAAGCTTGTTTTGATCTATGTCGAAAAAAAATTCAGTTGTGACTTCTAAGATGAAGATTGTTGGAAGGATTAACTCAGCAAGAGAGAGAAGACTATGAAGTTAGGCACCTCATGAATGGTACTCTCGAATTGATGGCTATTTAGAGCAATGTTGATCCATTACTAACGATAAGCCCATGATTTTGATGATCTATTTTTGACTGGGGCTGAGGATCTCTTGGCCCAATGTAAGAGGGAGTTGACTTTTGAATTTGAAATGAAGGATTTGAGCCTAATGCTTGATGATGTCTTTGTTAATATCATTCAGAACATTTGGCATGATGGACTGCAAGTCCTTAAACACTCCCATGATGACAAATTTGAAGAAGTTGCGGGGCTCGGATTCAGATCCTACTGATTGGCTCGTTGAACTATTTGCAACATGGATTTGCATATTCTTATTGGGTTGGATGCACTGAAGAAAAGAAGAGCACTTGTGAATGTTGTTTTAGCCTGAATATCATGGATAAGTATGATGCAAACCTTTGTTGCACTTGATTTGTTTGACCAAGGGTTGGAATCGGCCGTGATATATTGGGGCAGTCAAAGTTGTGTGAAGCTTTCTAAGAATCTGCTTTTTCATGACAGATCGAAGCACATTGAGATCAAGTGTCACTATATCTGGAATGTTGTTCAAAGTAGAGTTGTGAGGCTCAAATACATTCCTATTAATGAGCAGGTTGTTGATGTTTTGACAAAGCCACTATTCCAAATCATGTTTGTTTGCATATGTGAAAAGATTGGAGTGGCTAAGAATTCCTCTTGGAGAGAGAAAGCATTGATTGTATAACATCATGAATCTTCCTTGGGCTTGGCTGAGAAACCATGGTTTATGGTTGGGAAGATTGTTTTGATCACTCCCTTAGGTTATTGAGCTTGACCAAGAAACCTTGTGGTTAGGGAGGTTGGTTTTAAGGCTTGGAGTGCTCCCTTAGGTCATTGTGTTTGACCAAGAGACCAGTAGGCTTTGTAGGCTGACTCAACATCTAATTAGGCAAGCTCATTAGGTAAGATTTTTTTGTTCAGGTCCAGCGCAGGGACACTGATTTTGAATACTCTCCCTTGAGTCATGGTATTTGACTGAGAGACCATGTGGTTAGGGAGGTTGGCTCTGTTAACATCGAGATTGAGATTCCTCCCTTAGGTTGTGGACTGAGAGTCTTTATAGTTGGGGAGTTTGATGTCGAGATAGGGATTCCTCCCTTGGGTCATGGATCGAGAGACCTTGCTTATGTTCGAGGAGATAGACCTTGTGTACTCTCTTAGATCATTAGGTTTGAACAAGACACCATTTGTATGGTCAGAGAGTTTGATCCCAATTACTCCTTTGAATCATGGTGTTTGACTGAGAGACCTATGGGATGGTCAAAAAAATTGACTTTGATTACTCTTTTGGTTCATTGTGCTTGACTGAGAAACCATTTCATATGGTTGGAGAGTTTGGCCTCATGAACGATATTGTTTGATCCCATGGTCAGTTGGCACTGAACTTGTTATCATTGGTTTTGGCTTGTGGGATAAGAGCTTGATGCTATGTATCTTTCCTTCTGATGAGATTTGTACATCTGTTGAGAGAGAGAATGAAAAGTACCTCCCTCTCTAAGAGGGAGTGTTGAAAAATGGTAGTTGCGATCAATATTTTCATTGTCAAAGTCAAAGGAGAAATTATTTATCTTCCAGTTGTCCAAGTCGGCCTACATTTGATAGGCTAGCCCCATCATTTGAAGGGGTTTGACCCAACGTCAAAACCCACCTCTTAACACACATATAAATTAGGAATTTTGCTTCTGTGATCCATAGATTATGACTAAAATCTTTCGGAGAAAATCACATCAAAATAGATTAGGTCGACGCGTTTCGAACCAGCCAGTGTGGTTCATCATCAGGACAAGATGGAAAATCTAATCAAGAAACCCCTTTAAATAGAAAGTAAAGCTCTTACTAGCCGTTTGTAAAATAACGGCTAGTTTGACTCAAATAATGAAAATTAATTTATTTTAAAATAATTAAGGTTTATAAATAGAATTTTAATTATATAAATTTATTTTAATAATTAAAGTTTATAATTAGAATTTTTGATTATTTATAATTATTTTAAAGAAGAAAAAATAAATAAACAAATAAATAAATGTTTTCTAATACTAAATCATTTGATTTTTATTATTATCGAATAAATTACATGTTAAAAATAAATAAATAATATTTAAAGTTAGAATTTATATATTTTTATTTTATTTTAATAATTAAAGACTATAAGATTCAAAAAAATTTATCAAACAGTTAACTTTAAAAAATAAATAAATAAAATAAAAATAAAAATAAAATAAAATAAATTGAAAAGAGGTCGGTTAACCTCAACAGAGATAATGGTTGGGTGATTAGCAGATGCTGGATTCCTGCCCTTCATTCCTAAATTTCCTTTTATTAAAATTTATTTATTTATTTATTTTTTATTTTATTTTTTTTATTTTTTTTTATTTATTTTTTTTGTTTTATTTTTTTTTTTTTAATTTTATTCATCTACTTTATTTTATCTTTATTTAGTTCTATTTATTTATCTACGTTATTTTATCTTTATTTAATTATATTTATTTATTTTATTTTATTTTTATTTTTAATTAAAATTTATTTTTCCAATTTATTTTTATTTAAAAAAGAAAAGAGTAAAATTATTTAATTTTAATTTTATCCCTATTTATTTAATTTATTTATTTATCTATTATTATTATTATTTTATTTTATTTTATTTTTTTAAGTTATTGTTTGATAAAAAATTTTGAATCTTATAGTCTTTAATTATTAAAATAAAATAAAAATACATAAATTCTAACTTTAAATATTATTTATTTATTTTTAACATGTAATTTATTCGTTAATAATAAAAATCAAATGATTTAGTATTAGAAAACATTTATTTATTTATTTATTTATTTTTCTTCTTTAAAATAATTATAAATAATTAAAAATTCTAATTATAAACTTTAATTATTAAAATAAATTTATATAATTAAAATTCTATTTATAAACCTTAATTATTTTAAAATAAATTAATTTTAATTATTTGAGTCAAACTAGCCATTATTTTACAAACGGCTAGTAAGAGCTTTACTTTCTATTTAAAGGGGTTTCTTGATCAGATTTTCCATCTTGTCCTGATGATGAACCACACTGGCTGGTTCGAAACGCGTCGACCTAATCTATTTTGATGTGATTTTCTCCGAAAGATTTTAGTCACACATATAAATTGGTAATCGTTGGACTTCATTTGGTATCACTTCAATTCATCCATTCAACCTACAACAAAAAGTTTTGTTCACACATGCGAAGGAGGAAGAAGACAAGTTTTCCAATGGAATTTGACCTCTCTTATCTTCGCTTTGACCAGTGTTGACTCAAATATTCTTGCCATTGTTTGACCGAATCTTTGACTAGACTTGGAGGCCAAATATTCTTTGAAGCTTGGACTTTTCGTTGACAGAAGTTTTATGTCTTTGTAATGGGCATTCACTGAGCTTTGACAGTAGGAAAAAGTCTAAGGTTTGACTGAAGTTTGACTGTGGAGTTGCAAGCCGAATTTCAGCAACTAGCTGACTGCAAGCCGAAATTCATCCCTTTGACCAGACATTTACTTGTGAGCACTATATTGACTTTCTCTCTCCTTTGACTCCATTTGACTTGGAAATTAATGTGGTCAATGGTTGACCTATGACTGGAATATTTTGATGTACATTTTGATGAATTTAACTCTATCTCATAAGGCAAGATTACCGGGTTTTGCCCCTTGTGGGGTTTTGTCCCAAGAAATTTTGGTGTATCTTGTTTCATTGTTTTACTATGATCTTTATTGCTCTACTGAAGTTAATGGTTGAAATTTTCAAGTATAATGACTTAATGACTGGAAAGAAATCAAATTGTATCATTGGAAGTAGTTATCAGTTTGAAAATTGTTCTAGACTTGTTTGCAACTAGAATATCAACAGAAATGACAAAGATGCAAAGGTCAAAACATGCAGCAAGAATGAGTTGAGGAAAAATATATGCTTCAGCTACAAGGTGTTGAAAAATGTAACTAAGATCGGTCTTCATATTGACTATGTAATTATGTATTTATGTAAAGAAGACAAGATTATAATATATATATATATATTTGATATGCTTGACTCATGGGTTTCATGAGGAAGGTTTTAGGTCAAAGGACTTCTTCTTGATGTCCTCTAGGGATATGTCTTCTAGTCATAAATTGTATTAATTGAGTGTAATGTTTATGAAGAGTCAAAGTCTAATGAAGAATATCAACAGAAATGACAAAGATGCAAAGGTCAAAACATGCAGCAAGAATGAGTTGAGGAAAAATATATGCTTCAGCTACAAGGTGTTGAAAAATGTAACTAAGATCGGTCTTCATATTGACTATGTAATTATGTATTTATGTAAAGAAGACAAGATTATAATATATATATATATATTTGATATGCTTGACTCATGGGTTTCATGAGGAAGGTTTTAGGTCAAAGGACTTCTTCTTGATGTCCTCTAGGGATATGTCTTCTAGTCATAAATTGTATTAATTAAGTGTAATGTTTATGAAGAGTCAAAGTCTAATTTGTATGCCTCCAGACTGTCACATAAGCCTTGAAGATTGCACCCAAAAGATGATCAAGAACAATGTTGGAAAACCCCTCAAGTCAACCTCCTTAACGTTGGAAGACTCTCTCTACAAGTCGGCCAATAACCTAGTGTTCAAGTCGGCCAATAAACTAGTTATGAACAGGTCGGCTCAACTACATATGGAAACAACTATATATACCCTATACATACTGCGCAAAAAAACAGAGACAGTAACTCACATTTCTTCTATGTTTCGGACAAGGTTTAAAGGAGAATAAGACTGCAGATTGCGGACATAATGGACAAGGTTAATAACAGTGAATAAGGTGCAAAGAAAGGATATATATATATATCTGTGTGTGTGTGTGTGTATGAAGATCTACGAACCAGTTTGCAGGAACATCTTCTGATATATGATTGTTAAAGTGTTAAAGTATGAAAATAAGGACTATGTTATGACTGTGTTAAGGTGCATAGGGCTGCGGTCAAGTGCAAAGAAGGTCTGTAATAAGGTGCGTGGAAAGGGTTGTGATCAAAGTGTGAAGTCACGGCACTGTGACAAATACAAGGTCATGGGTCTATGATGACAGGATTATGTAAGGATATCACTACAGTATAATGTATATTATTCAACACTACAGAATAATGTGTACAGCTCATCACTATAGTATAGACACTGTGCTAATGTAATAAGCAAGGATCTCATACAGTCAAAGAAGAGAGAATACAAGTAGAGACCGAGTTCTCTAGTCTTAGTGCAGAACGGTGCAGGAAAGAAGGACCAATTCAAGAAATTAATGAAGAAGCAGTGTCAAGGTCTTGGAGGCATATAAGGGTCAACAGTCTGTGTCATGGTCATGGTACTTGTCATCTGAAAATCTATAAGAAGAATTTCTCGTGGGTTTTCCTCTCCAAGAGGGAGAGGCTTTGGCCCTAGCTCGAGGAGCCTAAATTTGTGTCTCTTGTGTTTTGGTAATTGACTTGATGAAAAACATAATAAGCTAAGAAGATAAGACATAAGTAAAGGAAGTAAGCTGACAAGTAATTATCAAGAAGAGAATTTGAATTAATATCTGCCCCTCCAAATTCTCAACATGGTATCAGAGCTAAGGTGTTGAAGACAAGGGCTACTTAGCAAGGAGGCACTCAAGGAAGCAAGAACCAAACTCAAGGTCAAAGTTTGGGTGAAAATTCAAATCAGTTTGCAAGGAAGACTCTCAAGCTATTTTTCAAGAAAGATCTTCATCTCATTCAAAGGATCAACTCATCAAGAAAATAATATTTGCCATCATATTCCAGACATTGTTGGAAGAGACATCATCTCTTTGGAGACATTCTTTATCATCAAGGATCCAAGAACATCTACATTGGAGATTTCAATCTTAGAAGAAGCTCCTGACTTCATCTTCATCATCATCAAGGAAGCTGCAAGCCACTCTACTCAAGTAAGTATCTATGACCTTACTTAAATCTGTCAAGATGAGTTATTGTAAAGAAAGCAACAAATTGGTTGGGTCATCAAACTTTAGTGCATGGAAGAAAAGGACAGATTTGAATTTAATTGAAGATGAAGTTATGGATTACATCGAAGGATCTACTATTCAACCCTCAAAAGAAGATGCTCCAGTTCATGCCAAGTACATGAAACGAGAAATTAGAGCCCAGAGGATTCTCATAGAATCCATTAAGGACTCACTCATTCCCTATGTATCAAAACTAAAGTCTTCAAAAGAAATATATGAGAAATTGGTGGAGCTATTCTCTATGAGTACTGCAGGAGAAGCAATCTCTCTGAGACAAGAACTATACAAAATGAAATTGTCAAGAGAAGAAAGAATAACTTCATACTTTATGAGGATTTCTGAAATAAGAGACCAATTGCAGGAATTAAGAGAAGTAATGTCTGATACTAAGACGACTACAGTGATACTGAATGCTCTACCGAAAGAATGGGGAAACTTCACTTCAAGTTTATAAGGGAAGAAAGAAGCAACACCATTCCATGATCTATGGTCTCTATGTAAAATAGAGGAAACGAGATTGAAAGCCAAAGCTGATACAGGATCAAGTGAAGGGAATCAAGCCTTTGCAACCATATCCAGGAAGAAAGAAAGATTCAGAAAATATGGTCCTCAGAATAAAAGAAGAAATATGGACTAAGTACGATGATTTGAATGTAATAAACTTGGGCATTATAAAAGAGATTGTCCTAAATCTGGAAAGGACAAGAGGAAAAAGGAAGAAGCCCATGTCACAAAGGAAAGGGTAGAACCTGATGTTAATAAATCTAAGAAAGAAGAAGCAAAAGATATTTATTATCATTAAGATCATCTTCTTCTTTAAGTGATTTCTGTTGGTTAGTATGATGGGAAGCATGTATATTAATAGCATCATGTTAGAAGCATGATAGGAGCTCTTGGGGAAACAGCTCCTGGAAAACCTCGTTGATAACAATACTGATGGAAGGCAGTCATCAAAATCAAGGGTCATCATGGAAACTGGTGTTGACATTTTCTAATGGAGTTCTCTATGAATTCACTAATTAGAAAGAAAGCATAATGGTTTCATCAAGAATTCTATGCTTCAGAATTCTGGGATGTGATGACATATTGATGAAGTAGGTCAAGGGAATGAAGCTCTTCATTCTAGTGAAACTACTACAGGATGACTCAAAGGAAAAAGTTATGTCATATGGTTGCAAATAATGGACTTCTATATTTAGAAGTATGATCTATGGAGGAGGATCTCTCTCGGTGCTCTGACAGATGAAATCAACATAATATATCCTCATATGGAATATGAGGTGGTTGTATATGAACAAGGAACTGAATATTGGAAGTTCCTAGGAATGAAGATGTGCAGAAGGGAAGAGATCATGAAGTGCAACCATGTTAAGAGGCAGCTATCATCCGAAAGCCAAGAAGATGTGACTGGAATATCTCCTGGAGGATATGTAGACTCTCATAAAAGTCTGGTAAAGAAGAAGACCCTTGACAAGACATATCATGACGAGATGTGTCAATTTGAATAGAGGATGTCAATGCCTACAGGAAGATGTCATGGTGAAAGATCATCACTGAGGTAACTTTTGTTTCTAAAGTTCATATGTATATGTTTATCTGGATGAATTTGTGCAAGGCTACTAATCATGTGAAAGGATGTAAGATCCTTGGAGATGATTCGAAAGAAAGCAACACGGCATAAAAAGTGGACCAGATAAGAAAGATTGATGAATCACTTTCTGGTAGATGACATGACTCATGAATGAAAGTGATGGATGATTTGTGCCCTATGGGGTTAATGTTGAAGATTCCTCAATATCAAAATCCATGACATCAAGGAGAGGAATTCTTCATGAGCTGGGTGTCTCACCATTGCTGCTGCAAGTCCCTGATTGAGAGGGAGCCTGGTGATAAGTTTCTTACTTCGAACAAACTGGGTAATTCCTAAGAATGAGCTTACATACATTCCTTGTATAGGAAATAGTACATTCGCTTGTTGAATCGGTCCTCCCTGGCTGAGTGGGAGAGATAGACACATCATTCTGGTCTTCAACTAGGAAGACGGAATGGAGGATTGGGTAATCATCTGGCATTCGACACTCTTTGAGAATGTGATAGGAAATTCAAGATAAGAGTAGTCAAGACCGATATTCTTTGAGGGCTAGCAACCCAAGAGAAGAATAGTCCAAGAAGGTCATACTTTGGGAACACCTAGGTGGAGTATGTACCTTGGAGAGACAATGACTATGGTGTCTATAAGTCATGTGTCTCACCAGCATTGTAGCCCATTGTATCGTTGAGAGATCGAGTTGTTAGTCAAGACCTTGCACTAGGAGAACGCTGGTTGATATGATGCTATACAAATGCGATTACCAATCCGATTCTTCTTATGAGATTCTTCAATTTGAAAGTGACCATGTACCTGTATGAATACCTCCCTAGTTAAGAGGGAGAGTTGAAAAGTGTAACTAGGATCGGTCTTCATATTGACTATGTAATTATGTATTTATGTAAAGAAGAAGACAAGATTATAATATATATATTTTTTATATGCTCGACTCATGGGCTTCATGAGCAAGGTTTTAGGTCAAAGGACTTCTTCTTGATGTCCTTTAGGGATATGTCTTCTAGTCATAAATTGTATTAATTAAGTGTCATGTTTATGAAGAGTCAAAGTCTAATTTTATGCCTCCAGATTGTCACATAAGCCTTGAAGATTGCACCCAAAAGATGATCAAGAACAACGTTGGAAAACACCTCAAGTCGACCTCATTAACGTTGGAAGACTCTCTCTACAAAGGTTACTTGGGAGCGGGAGCGAAAGCGGGGATCGGGAGCAGGGGCAAGAGCGTCGTTTTCAAAAGCTCCCGGTTCGGGAGCGTTTCTTTAAAATATATATATTTTTTATATTTTTTATATTTTGATGCATATATGTCAACAAAAGCATGTAGAATGGTGAATTAGACAAAAAAAACATAAAAACATAGATTGAACCATATAACATCAATCATCTAGAAGTTATAATCTTCATCAACCACGTCCATAAGTTAGAAACATACAACATATTGACTCTTGATTCATTGATCACCATAGTTGTACTTGTCAGCTAAGTGTAACCATTACAACAAAGAATATTTAACATGAAATGAAATGTTATAAAATGAAACGAAATGAAACAACTTTCAACTTTCATGAAGCATCATATTCATAATTCATAATGACTTATAAACTTATAAGTTATAACTGCCAAATTCAAAGTTTCAAACTTCAAACTTAAATTGTCATATATTGTTTACAAAAAATATCTTTTATTAAATATGAAAGAGTCAAGTTTCAACATTTATAAAAAGTTAAAAACTACTAGAAAATAGAAAAGACTAGTAAATTGTAAATTTATTTCATTTATTGCTTGGCCTCTTGCCACGAGAAATGTCTAATTTATGAGCAACTCGTGGTAATGGTGGTCTTCCAGCAGTCTCCTCGCGGGAAGTACCACGACCATGACTAGAAGCCCCATGCCCTCCACGTGAGGATGTAGGTGGAGGTAGCAAAGGAATAACAGTCGGAACTCGAACACTGGCACTGGCACTACTACCGAATGGTGGGTGTGGCAATGGCATGCTAGCTGCTGCTTCATCCTCGT
The DNA here is from genome assembly GCA_034641835.2 of Pinus albicaulis. Taxonomy (NCBI): domain Eukaryota; kingdom Viridiplantae; phylum Streptophyta; class Pinopsida; order Pinales; family Pinaceae; genus Pinus; species Pinus albicaulis. The sequence goes on along the minus strand of CM076576.1, from coordinate 878,078,928 downwards.
CTCTCAAAAGTTCTGCTTCCAATTCTTCCAGATGTGTAGTGTCGTCCTCCAAATTATCATCCCTTGGGTTGAAGTCACAAACTTTATATGAGAGATCCTCATAAGCCCAATCACAATAATGACTCAACAACCTCAAGTTGCAGTGCACATAAACGAAGCTTTCTGCTTGGTTTTTGTTGAGTCTGTTTCTTCTCACATTATGGATGAAGCTGTAGGTGCTCCAACACCTCTCTGCTAAAGAAGTATTTACAGCCTGTGAGAGAACTTTTTTTGCCAATTTTAGCAAATGTCCCATGCCGCCATATGTATCCCACCATGTGAGAGCATCAAACCTGTCCCTATCTTCCATTGCATGAAAAGAACCAAACAAACCAGTGCAACTGAAGTATCTGCATAATTCAAGGCGCAGATTAGCACACTCCTCCCTTTCAGGGACCAACTTGTCTAATGCTTTCATGTATCCCTCTTGTACCTCAGGATCTATATGAGGTTTGATCCTAGCCCCACCCTCAGGTGCAGGTTGGCCCAACCAAGATGGAGAGTAGTATTTTGGCATAAGGATATATGCCAAAGCATTTAGTGGAACATTTAGTTTATTCCACCGTGCACACACACAATTGTGAATCATTGAATACAAGTTTGGATCTTTGTCCTTAACAACATCTTTTATTTGCTCCAACATGCTATCCATCTGCTCATACACCTCCCTAATCACTGGTTTATCTGTATCTGCAAAATGAATCATGTTATAAATGGGCTTGGTGAAATTCAAAATTTCCTTCACAAGTGCCCAAAACAAAGGATGAAGAGCAGTCTCCTCCACATGTTCAAAACCTGGTTTGTCAACTATTGTTGTTGCCTTGTCCTTTAATACCTGCCTGTGTGGACTTGATACCATGGCAGCCAATGACTCTCTTACCTTCAAAAAGCGCCTGAAGGTGAGGTAATAGCTAGCAAATCTAGTCTTTGTTATCTTCAACAACTCCAATGTTGAGTAACTGCGGAAAAGACCATGGGTATTGCTATGATTTGTAATAAATCTTATCATTTTTTTCCTCTCTTGTACAAATCACCAAGCCATCTGTATTGAGGTTGTTTGTTTTTAATTATATCATGCAACAAAAGGTTCATTGTGTGAACCAAACACCCAGACCAAAATATGTTGGGGTATCTATCCTCAATAATTGCTCTCGTTGCCTTACAATTAGCAGCATTATCAGTGATGACTTGGATGACATTGTATGGTCCAATATGTTCAACTGTTTCAAGTAATGGCTCTGCAACGTTGATGTCGGTCTTGAACTTATCCGAATAATCATATGATGAAAGGAATATTGCACCACTAACAGACACAGCAAGAACACTGATCAATGACTTGCCTTTTACATTTGTCCATCCATCAGACACAATGGACACCCCATGCTCATTCCAAGAACTTGTCATTCTACTCAAAGAATGAGTTATTTTTGCTTTTTCATGATAAGGCCCACGGTTCTAGCCTTGTCATACCCAAGGCTCTTGTATCCTTTGGGGGCATCATTAATGGCAGAAACCATTTCATGCCAATATGGTGAGTGAAGAACATTGAATGGTACCCCACATGCATAGAGAAATTGGAAAATTTTTGAATCCACATCACTCCTGGACCGTTCGTCAAGGAAATCGGATATGGTTCTACGCCTTAAAGAGATGTTTGGTCCAGGTGTGCCTCCAAATCCACTGCCATGGGTGGAAGTTGATGGACTTCTTTGTCCATGTTGTGATGGCGAATAAGATTCAATGAAACACTTAGATCTTTTAAATTTGTATTGGGATTCCTCCTCCTCCCTTATGTCTTTGGCTCTATCTGATGCTGACATACTTACACAAGTTTTCATTCCTATATTTTTATCTCCATCTGATGGCCTTTTCCCACAAAGGTGCCTTCTAGCATGGGTGTATGAACCTGTGTATTGTGTATTGCAATGGGAGCATATAAATTTAGCAGTTCCACCCCCTTTCCCTGCTTCAGGCCTAGTAAAATATTTCCAAAATGGTGTTTGGTCAATTTTAGTTGGTGTCATTGTGGTCTCATTATCCCCACTCTCCCCTAAGTCCCCTTCCTCCTCAGGTTGGTACTCCTCTTCAGGATTTTCATCATATCCACTGTAACCCACTTCTTCATCCTTCGGTTCTGGATTGGGCCTCTTTCTCCTACTCTCCAACACCATAATAACAAAAAACGGAACCAACATGAAGTAAATGCCAAGAAATATAGCCATGTCCATGATGTTTCAACTTTCAAGTTTCAAGTTCTTAACCTGCAAAACAATGGAGGAATGCCAAATGGGAATAGAAAAAAAAAAAAAATCATCATCAATTTTCAAGAAATTAAAATGCAACATATAAATAAAAAACATCATTTTTTTCATTTTTAAACAAATGAAAATGCAACATAGCAAAAAAAAAATCATTTTTTTCATTTTTCAACAAGTTAATTATCAATTTATCAAACATTAAAAAAAAAAAAAAATCAAATTTTCATGTTTAAACAAATTAAAAACATAGAGAAAAAAAAATTAAATCATTGGGGATTGGGGTCCAACCTCTTTGTCCTTCGATGATTCGATCCAAGCAGAGGCCTCCTCTCCTCTCCTCTCTTCTCTTCTTCCTCTTTCTCCTCTCTTCTTGCTCTAAGCTCTATTCTCTCTCTCTCTTCTCTCTCAAACTGAAATGAGAAATAAAATGGGGAGGGAGGGCTTTTATCCCCTACCCTACCCTCCCTTCCCTCCTTTTCCGTGGTCGTCGGCCAATTTTATTTTTTTATTTTTTTATATTTTTATTTTTTTTAGCGCACAAAAATTAAGTCGGGAGCATTTTTTACGCGCGGGAGCGAGCGCTCCCTCCTTAAAAAAAGCGCTCCTGGAGCGTTTTTTTAAGGAGGGAGCGTTCGCTCCTGAGCGCTCCCTGAAACGCTCCCGAAGAGTCAGGGAGCACACTCCCTATGTGCTCCCAAAACGCTCCTGCTCGGAGTGCATTTTTGGAGCGGGATTGTGAGGGGGGGGGGGGGCGCTCCCCCGCAACCCTGCTCTCTACAAGTCTGCCTATAAACTAGTGTTCATGTCGGCCCCACTACATATGAACAAATCGGTTCAACTACAGATTGAAACAACTACATATACCCTATACATACTGCATAGAAAAACAGAGACAGTAACTCACATTTCTTTTGCGTTTCGGACAAGGTTTAAAGGAGAATAAGACTGTAGATTGTGGACATAATGGACAGGGTTAATAACCAGTGAATAAGGTGCGAAGAAAGGAGATGTAACATATATATATATGTGTGTGTGTGTGTGTGTGTGTGTGTGTGTGTGTGTGTGTGAAGATCTACAGACCAGATTGCAGGAACATCTTCTGATATATGACTGTTAAAGTATGAAAATAAGGATTGTGTTATGACTGTGTTAAGGTGCATAGGGCTACGGTGAAGTGCAAAGAAGGTCTGTAATAAGGTGCGTGGAAAGGGCTATGATCAAAGTGTGAAGTCATAGCACTGTGACAAATACAAGGTCACAGGTCTATGATGACAGGATTATGTAAGGATATCACTACAGTATAGTGTATACTATTCATCATCACAGAATAATGTGTACAGCTCATCACTACAGTATAGACACTATGCTGATGTAATAAGAAAGGATCTCATACAGTCAAAGAAGAGAGAATACAAGTAGAGACCGAGTTCTCTATTCTTGGTGTAGAACGGTGCAGGAAAGAAGGACCAGTTCAAGGAATTAATGAAGAAGTAGTGTCAAGGTCTTGGAGGCATACAAGGGTCAAGGGTCTATGTCATGGTCATGGTACTTGTCATCTGAAAGTCTATCAGAAGAATTTCTTGTGGGTTTTGCTCTTTAAGAGGGAGAGGTTTTGACCCTAGCTCGAGGAGCCTAAATTTGTGTCTCTTGTGTTTTGGTAATTGACTTGATCAAAAACATAATAAGCTAAGAAGATAAGACATAAGTAAAGGAAGTAACCTCACAAGTAATTATCGAGAAGAGAATTTGAATTAATCTCTGCCCCTCCAAATTCTCAACACAAGGAGCCTTGGGAGCCAAAACACTCATGCTTGGGAGCAATGGTAGAAGAGATTCCTTTGATCATACTGATGAGGATTCTTCTTCTATAGTTGAGTCCATTAATTCTCATGAGGATACCTTTGAAGAGCATGAGAAATCATGTGAAGATGTTGATAGCAGCTCACTTCTGCGTCCATGTATGATGACTGAAGTTGATGAGTAGAAAAATGATCTTATGTGTGAAGAAGGCCAAGGAGAAGACATTCGAGGAGACTTGCAAGATGAGTTACTAGTGATCCAACATTAAAAGCACATGGAGGAGTGTGAGTCAGATGAGGAGGATGATATGCACATTGTGCATGATGAGCCATCTTTAAAGAGCCAGTTGAAGGCTCAAGTTGGATACGTGGTGGAGGCGGTTGAGCATCCATCTTTGGGTCCACCCATTGATGAGGTGAAAATAGATGCAAAGGCATCCAGCAGGGCTACAGTACTTTTAGACAATAGTCGCCAGGAGAAAATTAAGCATTTCAGGACCGATCTTATGGCATTGAAGCAAAATATCCAGACAGTACGAGGCACCATCTCGCAGTAGAACAATAAAATTGAGGAGCATGAGTGATGTGTGCCAAGTCAGCGGCCAAGTTGTCTAGCGTTGAGGGACGGTTCAAGTTCTTCATAAGGCAGTAAGAGGAGTATAATTTGGAGATATAGGGCATCCCTTTTCTAGAGTACATAGAGAGGCCCTGCAGCACTATTAGCAAACCTCTGTCCATTGGAGGGAGAGGGGCACAATCTTCTAGATGGATTTTATTGGTTGATCGAGCAGAGCATCATGAGTTGATCATAGAGCAGCATTGGCATAGTGGAGTTGCTCCATGTGCAGGTGCTCATAAATTTGATCCTTTCCATGGGATCGATTGGCGGAA